>PVJO010002565.1:0-140525 GCA_004026905.1 Hystrix cristata
GCACTCCCACCCCCAATCTCAGTCTCACATCTTTGATCCCAGCAGAACCATGCCAAACCGATCAATGGATCAATTTAGTAATCACACACTCTAGATCCAGCTATCTCTTACCACATGAGGCTTTGGGGGGACATCTAGACACAAACCATAACAGGTCTTATCATATTATATTTTATATATAAGTATATGACAGCATTTGGTGGTGTTTTTTGATAGATTGTGTATAGTCTATATCTAGATTCATTTTTTTTGCCTGTAAATAAGCAGTTCCGGTAACAGTACTTGAAAAGACTAAATTTTCTCTGTATTAAGATTTGGTTTCTTTGTCAAAGTTCAGTTTGCTATACTTGTGTGAATCTATTTGTGGCCCCTCTATTCTGTCTCATTGATGTATTTGTCCATTTTCTTTTACCAAGACCACACTATCTTGATTACTGTAATCTTACAGTAGGTCTTTTTATTTAAATGGTACATTTTAGGTATACATAGTGATAGCATTCATCATATGGAATTTACACCTGTACGTGATATATCTTGCTACTTCTCACAGTAGGTCTTGAGTTAGGCCACATTAGTTCCCAACTTTGTTCTTCTCTTTGACTATTTTTTTTTTTTTTTTTTGCTATTCTGGGCCTTTTGACTCTCCCTATACACTTTAGAAGCAGTTTGACATTATCAACAATGAAACTTACTGGGATTATGAGTGGGGCTGAATTGAATGTATGGATCAAACTGGGAAGAACTGATATCTTGACAATATTGTATCTTTTTCCATGAACAAGGAATATTTCTCCAGTTATTTAGTTCCTTAATTACTTTCATCAGAATTTTGTAGCTTTCCTCACATAAATCTTGTACATATTTTCTCATGAATACCCAAGTATTTTAGCTTTTATGTTGCTGATTAATATGTTATTATATTTTGCTTTAAAATTCCATTTGTTCACTGATTCTTTAGAAATTAGTTGACTTTCAAATATAATGAGTATTTTGAAATCTTTGTGTATTTGATATTTAGTTGTAGGAGTTTTTTGTTGATTCCGTCAGTTCTTCTTCGTAAACAACCATATCGTCTACTAACAAAAAAGAATTAATTTTCTTTCCAATCAGTGAAGTTTTACTAACTTTTTTGTTTTGCTGCATTAGTTAGGGTAATGAAAAGCAGAAGCGAAGGAGACCTTTCTTTCCTTATTTCTGATCTTAGAGAGAAAGTTACAAATATTTTATTTTTAAATATGATATTAATTGCAGAGATTTTATACATGTTTTTGTTAATTTGAAAAGTTTCTTCTTTCCTAGTTTGCAAAGAGTATTTTATGGTGAATTTGCATTGAACTTTTTTCAATTTTTCATATTTATTGATATATGGTTTTTTTCTGCTTGAGACAATGTGGTATATTTTCTTTTAGTCCATTTGAGGTGCTTAATTAAAAATGCCATAGCCTGGCTAGCATAAAAACTAAACATTCATTTCTCACAGTGCTAAAAGTTGAGATGTCCTACATTAAGATCTTGGTAGAGTTAGTGCCTGGTGAAAGGGCCTGTTTCCAAGTTCATACATGGCTGACTTCCAGCTATGTCCTCATGTTATGGCCCACAAAGCCTTATATGTTTGGAAGGTGATCTGGATTCATCATTATAGCTTACTTGGCGGTAAGAGGTGGAATTCTGTTTGAATTGGCAGGTGGCTGTGGGCAGGATCTGGCAGAATGTATCCATCTTCCAGCCTCCTCCCTGGATGCTGTCTCTACTTCTTTGTCCACCATGCCATGAGCAGCTCTCTTCCACCACGTCCCTCTGCCATGCTGTCTCTCCTTTTTTGCAGGCTGACCCTGAGTAAATGAAAGTGACCCAAAATAAACCTCTCCTCCTTTAAATTGTGCATGTTGGGTATTTTGTCCCACAAAGAAAGGAAGTGACTAAGATATCTCATATGGGAAACACATGAGGGAACTCACTGAGTGAGCTTCAATAAGAACATTAATCCAGGGCTGTGGATTTAGCTCAGTGGTTAGCGTGCTTGCCTAGCAAGCGCAAGGCCCTGAGTTCGATCCCTGGCACTGAAAAAAAAAAAAAACATTAATTTTATTTATGAGAGCTCTGCCTTCATGTTTTAATCATGTCCCCAGAGGTTCCTCCTACTAATGCCATCATATTGTCAGTTAGGATTTCAGTAGATGAATTGGGGAGATGCATTCAAGCAATGGTTTACATTAATTGTTTTTTGAGATTAGAGCCACCCTTTCATATCTGAAATTAATATCGCTTGGCCATCATATACATGCATATGCATATATATATGTTTTAATATATTATTAGATTCAACCTGATAATATTTTGTTATGATTTTTATATCTATGTTCATGAAAAAAATTGGTCTACAGGGGGCTGGGGATTTAGCTCAGTGGTTATAGTGCTTGCCTAGCAAGCCCAAGGCCCTTAGTTCAATCCCTGGCACAAAAAAAAAATAAATAAATAAATAAAAAATAAAGTTTGGTCTACAGTTTTTGTGCTCTTATAATGTCTTCGTTCAATTATTAGGGAAATTCTGGACTCAAGGAATGAATTAGAAATTATTCTTTCTGCTTCTATCTTCTAGAAAAGATTATATGAATAGGTAATTTTTTCTCCTTAAATATCTGTTAGAATTCTTCATAAACATTTCTGGGCTAGGTAATTTTTCAGAAGGTTGGTAATTATTGATAAAATTTTATCTTATAGGTATACATGATTCAGCATGTCTATGTCTTTTTGTTGTTAACTTGGTAGATTGTGTCTTTCAAAAATTGTCCTATTATATATAGTTTATTAGATTCCTGGGTAGAGATGGTTAGTAATCATTAACCATCTTTATATTTTCCACTGCTTTTTCTTTACTTTTATTACATATTTGCAGTACATAATGATTGCATTCACCATAGGAGATTGATACATGTATATTACATGTTTCTTTTTGGGGTGGTGCTGGGGATCGAATTATAAAATTAATCTTTAATAATATGGTTGTGAAATGTGGCAAAGTAGTTTATCCTGAGGGAAGATCTTAGTAAAATTAACAAATTGCTCTCACATATTGTAAAAGGTTGCTTTTCCTTTTCCTCTTCCTCTGCTAGATGCACAAATAAGTTTTTCTCAGATCATTCAGTGAGAACCAGGTAAAGTGAAACTCAAAAACATACGACATTAACCCCTCTGGAATTTTTAGCTATAGTACTTGTCTGTACTGAACCTCTGGCTATTTGTCAATTACAATTAAATTTTCTTACTCTGTTACTAGTTCCCTCTTAGGTTTCTGCGTATGGATTTCTGCTAGGATCGGTTGTAATTCTCTGTATTTGCCTGCCTATGTCTTCACCTTTTTAGATACTGGTATACTCAGTGACCTCAATCATCCAATAAATCAAAAAGATTTTCTTTTGTTTTCAGTTTATAGAATGACAACTTCCAAGGTCCATACATGTCGAACTAGAAACAATATATCAAAATACTTCCTTTTTGGTCTTCATGTATTCTTTCCACTTCACTCTGTTTAATCTGCTTAATATATGTTATAACTAAAAGTAGTAAATCTGTCTTCCCAACTAGAAAATGAAGAATATCCTATCAAAACATGAAGTCTTTTAACTTAACCTCTGTACTCCTTTTCCTAGAATAATAATCAGCACCCATATGTTCTCTGTAATTACTTACTAGATGAATAAATGACAGTCAATGAGGACTACCATATATATGTGTTAAATTTATGATTTGCTGTCTTTCTGATGTTCTGAGTTGGTTCAACATTTTGCACATATTTGTCTCAGAAATATGGCCAGTTATTTCAATGTAAATAACACTCTAAATATACTTTTGAAATAGCAGTTCACCAGTATGTGAGGCAGCATCAATAACAAGAGTTGGAAAACTCCCCATTTATGGCTGTGCATTTAAGCACGATTATCTGTAACAGTTGGTGTTGGATACAAGCTCTGTTGGATTTTGTTTCTTAAGAAATAAGTAAGTGCAAAGCCAACAATGGGAAGCAGTATGAGATCGATTTTTAAAAATAAATATCAAGACAAAAGTTATTGTTCCATAACACTGGTGAGTTTCAGGCATCCCTGGAGGCCTTCTACTGCTTCCTGGGAACGCATTCATCTCTCCCTGTAGACACCCGAAGGCTCCCTACTGATAGAGATTAGAATTGTGATTCTTGACATAGTTTGCTGCCAATTTTTCATTGAGTGACTATTTAGTAAGATTTCCAAAGACTTTCTCTCATTATTATTTCAGTTTGCTTGTTTTTGTTTGTTTCCTCTATATTTGTTACTTTTTATTATTTTGAGTGACTACTTGGTCTTCTATCTGGCATATACTAAAGATATAAGAAAAGTTGTAAATTGAAATAAATCAGAAACAGAAATTTAAATATTGCAGAATTTCTCTTACATGAGAAACCCAACATATAGATAAATTAGAGAGCAAAATAAAAGATACGTAATAAGAAACAGGGAGATGGATCTTCTGTAAAAGGGAAGGGTACCAACCCCTCCAGACGAATGTAATCATTGTCTACTGCAAACACATAGCAGTAAAAATAAAAACTAAAAAAGAAAAGTGATTCAAATTGTAAGAATTGTCATAATTTTTGAAAAACAAAAAATCTTTTTCAGATTTACAAACTGGAAGTAATTTTGTAAACTGTGATTATTTATGAGATCAATATCAATAAATTATATCTAAAATTCTAGTGATTGCCATCATCTCTCTAAAACTGAAAGTACCAGATTGTAGTTCATAGATGAAGTTATCTTGGTCTCTACCTCCTTAATAACGTGCTTATGAATTTATGACATGTGTCCCAATCTATGACTCACGTTTAAGAACAAGAAAATATTTGCTAGTGATTTTTTCTTGTTATTTCTTTCATCAAATTTACTTTAAATCACTTTGATTGATAACAATTAAGTGTGAAAGTGATGTCATTACTGTATATGATTATACTATTTTTATTAATTTTCTAATGTGTATATAAGTGTGGTCTGACAAAACTCTTTATGAGCACATTAATTATGGATTTTAGTTTATTTTAAAGATCAGTAATATAGAAATCAATTGCATTAAACTGTTAAACTGACTGAATTGACTTTACAAATCCCAGTCTACTGTGGCTATTTAAAATTCTTGAAGGCACTGTTAGAAGAATATCAAAATTTCAATAGTTTTTATGGTTTCACAAACAGCCACACATTCTCAGAAACTTCAGACAATAACAGCTATTTACATGTTATTTAATTTATTTTTGATTTAGAGGTAACTTCCAGCTCTACTGGGCTCTTCTGGATTTGGGTATAATATGTTGTAATCATTAAACTCCAGTGGGCCATCGTAATCTGAGATCAGCTAGATTTTCCTAAACCTGGCTCCCTGTCAATACTAATTTACAGATAGACTCTGACAGAATGTATCTGTTACCTGGGATTTACTATTTTAATGATGGAAGGCCTGAGCAAGAAGACTATTTCCTACATATTTGGAGTTAAATCTTTTGTTCAAATATAGCAATTATATTGGCAAAACCACAGTTAATGGGGCAGATAAACATAGCAAGAAGAGGGATGGAAAACTGATAGTTAATAAATAATTAAAGAAACAATAATTATTCATCAGTTATAACTTACTCATAACAACTTTTCATCCATTAACATGAATAATAATTACTTTAGGACAAATAGGGGCCTAGTTCTACATTATTGTTAAAAATAAAAAATAGGGCTGGGGATTTAGCTCAGTGATTAGAGTGCTTGCCTTGTAAGCACAAGGGCCTGAGTTCGATCCCTGGCACCACAAAAAAAAAAAAAATAAATAAATAAAAAAATAAACACAATATATTTTTCTTTGTATTTTAACCATCAAAAATAATATTGATCAATGTATATAACTCTTTTTTTTGTTTTTTGACTTGTAACTTTTTGAGTAATATATTTCAGACATTTAGATTTGATTGAATTTTATATTTTTCTCATATTTTACTTAAGAAAGACAATGTTGTTTATTTAGAAGCACATTTAGAATGGCCAGCTGACATAAAAGCTTGAGAAATCAAGTTAGAGTTTGACTGAATAAACATAAATATTAATATGCCTAAAACAATAGGTTCATTAATATATCCTAACATAGTTTAATTATACAAACATACATAGTGCAATATTTCACTTGGCTGCATTTAAAACATGTATGCAGGACTGTATGGCCTTTCTGCCATTTGGATCTATTTTGGCAGACTATGTCAAGTACATGTACACAATTTGGATGATGAAAAAAACATATGACTTTATATTCATTCACCCTTTAAAATTTTCTCTGAACAACCAACTTCGACAAGGTCCAGCCTGAGATCACGAAGAGATTAAGTAAAGCATTAAGCAATGGTAACCCTGAAATGAGAATAACCCAAGTATAAGTTTTGAACAAAGAGAAAATAGAGATGAAAAGGGCAAATAAATTGACCTACAGAGCATATTTTCATCTAACTCTGACCTTGTGTCTGATAGAGTTGAACCCTGAATGGAAACGTTTTCATCTACAACATGCTCAACCAAAGTAAATAAAATTGTAAAGAATGAATGCACTGTGGTTACTATTAAGAATGACCCTGCTTCAATATATAATAGAGTGGTTGGTTCTACTTCTGCATGGTGTTTTTGACATCCTGAACAGTAACGATAGAATGCAAAAACAGAATGCATGTAGAAAACCTAATTGTGTGAAAGCAAGAAAATAACAAGAAATAAAAAATAAGAATTCTACAACTGTAAGAAATTAGAGGGAATAAAAGGCCCAGGGTGTTGATTCTATAAATCCAAATTATGAAGTTACATAAGTGCAGAAACTTTAAAGAATGTCCGGATTATAAATCCTTAAGAACAGATTTTATTGATGAATACAGTGTACTTGTTTATATAAGAAAATACAACTAGATAAAGTATTACAGGCAGACCACCAAGGTACACAATGTTTAAAATGGTTATGGCTGTATGCTTTGTTTAAGGGCAGATTAGAAGTGGAATAGGTCACACAATGGGTGATGATTTTGAAGAAAAAAATTCAGGTTCTGAATGAATTTATGTATTAGAAGCTCTAAATATCTTTTTAATACTGAGAAAGTTAAACTATAGCATGCTAGAATTTCAATTGTATGTAACCTTTTTGAAATTTACATGCAAAGTTGTTTGGCTAGCTACATAGGAAAACAAAATCATGATGCTAAAAGATGGGTAATATTGGGTTTAAGTGGTGAAATTGTAGGAATAGGAAGTCAAATGTATTGAGAAGTTACTGAAACTCATTGATATACAAGTTTGAGCCAAACCTGAGCAATTCAGTGAGTTATCAAGATCCTGTTTCAAGGTTTAATTTTTTTTAAAAGTGCAGGGAATGTAACTCCAATTTAAAGCCCTGAGTTAAGTCCACAGCACCCTACACACACATAAATGTGTACTGGAGGCTTTCGTAGGAAAAAAGAAAAAAAAAAAAAAAAACAAGTAAACTCACTCAAGTGTTAACAGATATATTGCCATGTGAAAAACTTCACACCTGCATTATTATCACAATCTTTCTAGAAATGGCATCCTGTCAAAACACTCTACATAGTTTAAAATATTCAAATAGGCTGAAACAATTGACTGTGGATCCAAGCAATGCTTGTGGTAGTGTCCATCTGGTAATGTACCATGCGCCCAATCAGATTGATAGGTTTTAGACACAGTGAGGCATGGGGAGTTCCTTTCAGAGAAGTAACCTAAAATTTTTTGTGAGAAAAAGTTAAAAGGTTTCACTAACAATTGTATACTTTTGTGAAACAATCCCACAATGGTAGAAATGGAAGAAGAAATTGTAAAAGATCATAAGGCCAATTTCCAGGAATCAAATCCATGTTTAGAAGATTACTAAAGAAGTAATCTAAGATGTAGATTTATATGATACACAAGTAATGCTGTTCTTCAACAGATAGAGAAAGACAGAAAAGAAAGATAGAAAAGAAAGAAAGACAGAAAAGAAAGAAAGAAAGGAAGAAAGAAAGAAAGAAAGAAAGAAAGAAAGAAAGAAAGAAAGAAAGAAAGAAAGAAAGAAAGAAAGAAAGAAAGAAAGAAAGAAAATGAAAGAAGAAAGAACAATTTGTGCTGGGGGATAAAGTTAAATTTATTTTACACCTCTTAAGAAGAAAAACAAGCCAACAAGGACATCTATTCAACGAGACCTAATTCTTGTTAAACATGATTTGCTTTTCAAAGATCACCAGAAATTTCAGTACTGTAGCCTGCAGTGTCTCAGGTGCCAGGGCCAAATTGAAATTCAAAACTGTAGGTATCTGTGTAATTTGTCTTCTTCTTCCCATCAATAACAATACTTTTCAAAATACACAATTTGTTCACTGAATGATTTTAATCCAAGAGTCAAAACCAAGAGGTGAAATCAGTGAAATATTTTATTTTCCTTATGCATATGGTGGTGTACTTCTGGAGAAACTTGCCAATTTTATCTTCTGTATAATGAAGTATGACTGTAGAATTGACCAAGAGCCAATTGGTGGTTGAAAGCTATCACATTTTCATTTAATTTGTATCAAAATTTGTAGTAAGCCTGAGGCCTTTGAAACCCTTTGCATGCACATGTACTTCATGATTGATTGTATACATATTTCCCACTCCGAGGGACAGTTGTGTTCATCTCTTAGTGCCTTGCTTAGTGCCTTGACTATAGCCATGATTTCCACTAATGAATACCCTAAAATTTTGAAAAAAGGCAAGAAAAATTACTTTCCTTTTTGTCATTGTAAATTAATTTTATTGCATGTACATTTTTACTGTTTGAGATATTTTTTGTGTGTGACTAGTTAATGTTGTACACTGTGTGGTATCATTGGAAGGAACTAAAGTCTGTGATTGTGTACATAATTGTTGAGTTGCTCCATCCTGTATGTAATGATTATGATTTTAAAACTATATAACATGTGAGTGTAATTTTAATAGCATTTTCTTTACTGTAAAAACTGAAACAAGAACTAATTGGTGTATGATAAGAAAGCAATACAATTCTTAAAATGTAAAATAAAACTTAGATGGTGAAATAGTTTTAACATTACTCTCTTTCCCTATTTTTCTTATCTTCAAAATACAAGTAAGAAATATCTAATCACATAGCACAATACAGTGGCAGAGAAGATGGGGTAGAAAATACGCATATAAATTCCTACCCTACAAGATTTTATCATTTTTATTAATCATATTTGTTTCTGGTCTTCACTCCAGTAGTTTTCCTGTCAATTTTCTAGTTGTTTGGGTCCATGGAACACACAAAAGGAAAAATATAGGAAAAGATATATCCGTGCTTAAGTATACACAGAGCAAAACAGGAGAGCTGTAAAAGTGACTAAAGCCAATAATCTGGACCTATTCAATTTTGTCAGAAAAAGGAAAAATAATTATTTTTTCTGCTTGTCTGAGAAAGCATAAGAGCCCATCTGTGTATGGTTTACACAGTCTGCCTTCTTTTTGAGGAGTCCCAGAAATAATGTTCAGTAGAAAGCCCACCAGTCCCATTTGCTCTGCATGAAAAGATGCTGAATGCCACCAGACCTGCCATGAGTAACTTTTTATACTTCATTTAATCACAGCTAGAATCGTTTTCACACAGCGAGAGATAAGAGACTTTCTAACTAATAAAACCATACTTTCCAAAGAAATTTGCAAGAACACTTGTAATGACAAGTGGAAATCATCCAGTAAAATAGTAAAGCTTTAAGTGTGACACTTCACTTGAGATATAAGAAAAAATCTTAATAAAATGGACAAATTTGGATTTTAAATGGTCAATTACAAATTAATAATGTTTCAAGGAACTGAAAATAAATGATTAAAGCAAGCCACTAAATTATTTCAATGCTTGATTTATTTAGGACACTATATTTATGGCATAAAACTGGTATCAATTATGTTTATTATCCTTTCCCCTTTGATTTTCCTTTTGCTTTTCCTTCTACATATTTTATATTAAAATTTTATGTCAAGCGAATGAATAAACACCCCAAATGTGCTCGCTTTGGCAGCACATATACCCAAAATAATGTATTATGAATATATATTTTTAGCTTCCAATTTATCACATTTATAAAAATCATCTATTGTATGCATTATTTTGCTATTGAATACTCTAAATATTGGGCAGCATATATCCAATGTAGATTTTCTTTAATCATTCCCAAAAGTGATGAAATTTAATTTATTCAGGAAATCATCTTGTTTTGTTTTAACTTATCTATATTTTTATATCCATATTAATGACCTCTAGGGTCACTTTTGTGTTGCTGAAAATTACTGGATTCCATGTTCTTATGGGCTCATAGGCTAGAGAGCTGAACTGTGTTTGCCAGATGCCAGGGAGGGTAGAGACACGAAGGATGGAGAGATTTGTAAACACAAAGTCACAGCTGGATTAGTGGAAGCAGTCTTGTGGTTCTATTACACAGATGGGTGATTAGAGTAAACGATATTGTATTTTATAGTTTAATATCACTAGCAGAGAGAAGTTTTGAAGTTCTTATCACAATGAAATGATAAATGTTTGAAATGGTGGGTAACCTAAATATCCTGAGTTGATTATTACACAATAAACGATTGTACAGTGTGGCTATAAAGCAGAAAATTATTATCTATTCACTTAAAGGGAACTTTGGAAAATTTTTAGAACCAAAAAACTAAATAAAATAACATCAGAATCAAAAAATTCAACCAAACAAATGCAGCCACTCAAAAGCTTGAAGTAGCCTCTTTTTTTTTTTTTAGGGAAAAAACCCCCCCAAAACGGCAAACTCAGTAGTAGCACCGAAAACAACAGCAAAACGAATATCATTTACAAGAAATTGTTATTTGATCTGTCTGGTGGCTCCCTAAAAGAACACCTGAAAGACTTGTCTTATTTTGACTGACTCATAACTCTTGCAGGGCTAAACCACTATGTGCTGGGTATTTGGTGAAACAACCACAAGCAAATATTTTCATCTCCTATGTCTGAAGCAATGCAAAACAGTTGGGTAAAATAAGAACATAACTAAAAATCTTGGAAAAAACCTCATGAGGCATGAGGTGTCTATAAAATTGTTTTAAAACTCCAAAATATAAAACAAAGGCAATATAAAAACTTGAACAGACCAATAACAGGCAATGCACTTGGGACGGTTATTAAAACCCTACCAAGAAAAGCTCTGGACCTGATGGATTCATCGCTGAAATTTCCCAGAACTTCAGAGAAGAACTGAAGCCAATACTCCTCAGCCTTATCCATGAAATGGAAAGGGAAGGAACAGTGCCATTCTTTGAGTAGTCCTTGAAGCCAGCATTACCCTAATTCCAAAACTGGGCAAGGTCTCACAAGGAAAAAAAAAGAAAAATTAAAAGAAATCTAAGGACTAATTTCATTAATGAATATAGATGTAAAAATCCTCAAAAATACTTGCAAACAAAATGCAACAAATCATTGGAAAGATCATGAATCTTTCCAGTGATGCAAAGATGGTTCAACGTCCATAAGCTAGTAAATGTAATACACCACACGAACAGAAGTAAGGATAAAAATCACATGATCATCTCAAATGCAGAAAAACTCTTTGACAAAATATAAAGTCCACTCATGATAAAAAAAAAAAAAACTTCAATGAAAATATGTATAGAAGTACCTTACCAAAAGCTGATATAATACATTTATGGCAAACTCATTGTCAACATCATACTAAATGGAGAAAAACTGAAAAGCATTCCCTCTAAAATAAGGTTCACTGCTGGCGATTTAGTCCAGTGATTAGAGTGCTCGCCTTCCAAGCACAAGGCTGAGTTCAATCCTCAGCACCCAAAAAAAAAAAAAAAAAACCCAAAAAAAAAAAAAAAAAAAAAAAAACCCAAAAAACAAAAATAAAAATAAAATAAGGTTCATTCTCATCATTCCTGTCCAATATAGTACAAGAAACTTTAGCCAGAACAATCAGGATAGAAAAGGAAATAAAAGGGATATGGCCAGGAAAGAAAGACAGTAAACATCCTTTGTTGCAAATGAGATGATTCATTAAATAGAATACCCTCAAATACCAGATGAATCCTACAACTAAAAAATTTTGGAAAGTGGCAGGATAGAAAATCAACATAAGAAAATCAAGAGGCCAGCAGCCCTCTCCAAATCAATAGCATTTCTGTATACCAACAATGAACCACCCACTGAGAAAGAAATTAGGAAAACAGTCCCATTCCTGGTAGTTTTATAAAAAAGTTAAATACTTGGAATTAACCTAACCAAAGAAGTGAAAGAAATCTATAAGCAAAACTTTATTACTCTGAAAAAAGAGATTGAAGAGGACATCAGAAACTGGAATGATATCCTGTTCCTGGACAGCTAGAATCAATATGGTCAAAATAGCCATATTACCAAAAATGATATATAGTTTGAATGCAATTTCTATCACAACACCAATTACATTTTTCACAGACTCAGAAAAATATTCTAAAATTTAGGAACCAGACACGACTCAGAATACTATTGATATGAATTTGGTGTTAATACAAAGTAGGTTGATGTGAATTAAGATAATTGTACTTCCTAGGACTATTGCTAAAAAACTTTAAAGTGAAAAAATGACAAAGAAATCAAAATGATACATCAAAAGCTATGTTTAACAAAAAAGAGCAGTAATAGAGAAATTAAGAAATATAAGATACATAGAATCAAACTGTAAACAGCAGAGCAAAGTCCTGCATTGTTGGTAGTTACATAATTGTAAATAGATTAGTCTTTCTAAGTAGAGAAAATCAGCATAACTGAAAGTTTTCTCTTTGATGAGATCAAAAGAATTGCACAATCTTTAGCAAAACTTCCCAAGGCAAAAGAAAGATTTAAAATTGCTAAAATCAGAATGAAACTTGTGTTATTTACCACTGGCCTTGCGAAAATAGAGTTGTGAAAGAATATCATTAACAACTGTCAACTTATCAAGTAAATTTAGTAGAAATGCACACATTTCTGGAAATGAGCAAATTATCAAAACCCATTGAAAAATAAATTAAAAATCTGAGTAGATCTACAATAGATAAGAGAATGTAATTATTGTTTTTGAAACTCTCAACAACAGAAAACACTTCCAACAAAGCAAGATTCATTCTTAGCTGATGTCACCAGGCATTTCTAGTAAAATCTTAATTAATGCTAATTCTTAAGAAATTCTGCCTAAAAAGAAGAGATGGAAATACATTCTAACTAATTTTGTAAGGCCAATATTAACCCTATACCAAAATGAGATATAGATATCATAGCAAATATAAATTCTAAATTAATATTCTTTATAAATATTGAGACAAAAATCTTTAGCAAATTTAACTCAGAAACATATAAAATTATCTTTACCAAATTTTTAGGTTTTTTTTTCTTTTTTGAGACAGGATCTCACTCCAATTCAGGCTGGCCTTGAACTCACTATGTAGCCCAGGCTGGCCTCAAACTCGCTGCGATCCTCCTGCCTCAGTATCCCGAGTGCTGGGATTACAGGCATGCACCATCACGTCCAGCTTATCTTCACCATTTATAAGTGAGGTTTAGTCCAGAAATAAAATGTTGGTTTGATATCTGACATACAGTACTTCATGTCACTATAATATAGGCAAAACTACATAATCCTCGCAATAAATGCATGAATAAGATTTTTCAAAATTCAACATTTCTGCATGCTAAAAACAAGAAATATATTAGCAATAGAAAGTGGTTCTGAACTATATGTTAAAGACCCTTTACACTCTGCAGTTTTGAATATAAATTGGAGAAGTCTTCTCTGTACAGCATATTTGTCTTTTCAACTATCAGATATGATTTAACACGTCTTGAAGAAGATAGTCTATTGCATTGATCCCTATTTTTTACTCATGTCTTTGTTACTTTTCCCTTTGCTGGGGCAAAATACTCCAAACCCACAAGTTAAAGGAGGCAGGTTTATTTTAGCTCACACTTTGTAGAGCTTTCAGTCTATAGTCATCTGGATCCAGGTCAGGGTGGCACAGTTCAGAGCATGGCCGAGGAGAGACAGGCAGGAAACAGCAAGCCTGTCTTCCTTCTGTCCCTTTATATTCCATCCAGACTACAGACCTCACAGTCAGTACCACCCATACCCAGGGTGGGGTTTCCCTCTTCTGTAAATGTATTCAGCCACAGCCAGAACTATGTACTAATCCGATCAGTGCACTAATGCATTACCACACACCCTTAATCCCAGTATCGCACACCCATGGTCAGTCACCACCCAAAAGCCTCATGAGCACATGAGGCTTTGGGTTATAGACAATAATTTGCTGTCATTTAAACTGCTTTTTCTGTGTAGGTAATGCACCGTTTCACTCTGTTTGCCTTTAACAAGTTCTTTTTGTTTAGTTTTCATTAATTATGATGTCAAGTGTGTTTTTGTAATTGTTTTCTTTTTCCTTTTTGCAATACTGGTGAATGAGCCCAGGGCCTTCTCACTGAGCTACCATCCCTAATCTTTTTTCAAATATCAAGGCATGTCTTCCTAAATCACCCAAACTGGTGTGAGCTTGTGATTCTCTTGCATCAACTTCTCAGGGCTCTGGGATTAAAACCGTGTACTGCAATGGCCTTTTAATCTATTTCTTGCTTACTAAGCTTCTTGAACATGTAGGTTTAAATGTTTTGCAAAATTCAGAAAATTTTCTGACATTTTTAAAAGTATTTTCATCAGTCCAACATTTTTCTCCTCTAGTCTTGGTCACCTATGTATAAATGTTAGAAATTTTGTTAATATATCACACAGGGCCCTGGAATTGTTTTTCATATTCCTGTAAAACTTTGTATACCTCTACACTGTTGGTGTGAATGTGAACTAGTACAGCCACTATGAAAATCAGTATGGACATTCCTCAAAAAACTAAAAGAAGACATTCCATTTGACCCAGATATTCCCTTTCTAGGAATCTTCCCCAAAGAGTTAAAGACATCATATAACAAAGATACATGCATACCCATGTTTATAGCAGCACAATTCATAATATCTAAATCTTGGAAGCAGCCCATAGATCTATCAACAGATAAATGGATAAAGAAAATGTGGTATTTATACACACTGGAGTAGTTACCATAAAGAAAGATAAACTTGAGTTATTTGTGGGAAAGAGAATGCACCTTAAGACTACAATGTTAAGTGAACTAAATTTTGAGCCGCTTAAGAAGACACACACTAACATGACACATCCTTTCTGGCTGGGCGAAAGGTCAGGGGTATGAGTGGCTGGTGGGCTTTCTGCTAACTGATAGGAGGTTCAGACATCTCAGATTTGTCATAGGGTGGAGAGCTGGCAGATACTGAGTTTGGATTCTTCTCTGCCATTTAGTGTAAGGCTGAAGAGCAACTGTTCTGAGCCACTTCTGCTGAGGGTGGTAGACTGGGCTAAGATAACAAGTACTGATGATGCCAGAATTGGCGGCAACCTGCTGAGGCTAAATGTGAGGCAGGGGATACACTGATCAGTCCAGTTTCTTTCTGATGCTACTAGCTATTGGTTTTTCCATTAAGTTCTTCTTGAGATAGCACTTTATGAGCTCTTAGTCCAGTCAGAACAGAGTTTGGGGGTTTGTTTTATTTTATTTTTTTTTAAATCTCAGAGATATAAAAGGAGCTAGCCAATATAGAAGGAAGTGCAGATCTTCATAATTTAAAATATACTCCAAGAGTGACACATAACTGTTACACATAAGTGTTAAAAGAAGTCGTTAAGCATAGCAAATGCTGTTTTTGCCAGAAGCCATTTTCTATAGACTAAGAACTGTGCCAAATATAATGGGTATGCTAGGGAAATTTATGGATACATACTTTCATATTCACGCACTTTGTTTTAAAAATTTATGTCTTCTTTTTCTCTTTCATATTTATAACATAATGTGTTAATTGGTTTGCTTTAGCTCTATTTCCTTGCCAAATAATCTCATTGTGCTTATGGGAAATAAAATAGTAACACAACTTTATATATATATATATATATATATACATGTATTTATACATATATGTGTATCCATCATCTATCTGTACATAGATATGTGTTCATATATGTGTATCTCTATTATTTTTATTTTTGAAGATGATATCACATGTACATGTTAACTTATAGAAATCTACAGATTCAAATATGAGGGCGCATCTGGTCTTATTAGATCATAACAAGAATTAATAAAGAGGAAAAACTAAAAATTTAAAATAATTATTTCTTTTCTTAAATTGAAATTTTAGTTTAGGGCAATTGTCTATTACTGATAAATAGACTTACTTTCATTCTAATATATTAAAACATGCTAATGATGTGCCTATTTGTTTTAGATGTAGAATCCTGTGTATCTGAATATGCTAAAGAAGCTTTGAGTCAGCCTCAGAGCCACAAAACACTTGTTCTTGGCTCTTAAATCTTTCACTGTTTCTATTCTGTCTTTGATCAAGAAACCATTTTTCCCACTTACGTGAACAATGAGCCTTATAATCTCCTCCCTCTCTCTCTCTCTCTCTCTCTCTCTCTTCCCTTCCCTCTCTTCCCTACCTATCACCTTCCCACCCTTCTCCACTCTTTATCTCTCTGCTACAGAGAGCGCGCTCTATATTTTGACTATATAAGTGATGCTTTGAAAACCTGAGATGATATGCTCAAACTTTTGACTCAGTGCTGGGTTCTATCAGAATGAATTTCAGTATTGCTAAACTCTTTTGCTCTATGTATTAGAAAATGTAAGGTAAAGACCTTTACTTTTTATTATATATATATAATAAAACTATATATATACACACATATATATATACACACATATATACACACACACACACACACACACACACATATATATATATATATATGTATATGTACTGGAGATCGAACTCAGGGCCTTGTACTTGCTAGGCAAGCACTCTAACCACCGAGCTAAATCCCCAACCCCTACTTTTTATTTTTAAATAAAAGTAAAGAGAATAATATTTGTTAGACTGATTTAAATTGACTAGTTTATTGATCTTATGTTTATTGTGGTAAAACATTTCTCTTTAGACAATATTTGCATTAATAAAATATATTTTAGTAAAATTTAAAAAGCATACCTGCAGTGATTTAGTAAACTTAATGATTACTTGAAAAATTTAGATAAAATTTCAAAACATATTTTTCAATATATACTTTTTGGCTTGTCTTAAAAGTATGAGTTAATTGATGCATTTGATTATAGACCCTGTAGGTAAGAAACACATAACAGTAGATCTTGTCAATTTGGAAATTTTCAAATATATAAATATTCTTTTTCAGAGGTGGGATAATCATAACCAAATATTTAATATTAATCACCAATTTATTTTAAAAAGAAGTTTCCTCTACTAAAACTTTCAAATAAATGTTAAAAATGAAATTCTAACTTTAGAAAAAATACATTGTATGAAATTATAAATTTAATTAGTAACTTACTAAAGTTTTAAAAGAATTTTTAAAAGATAGGTCCCAAAGTGGTTGGACTAGTTTACATTCCCTTTTCTTTTCTAAAATAGTTACAGCAAATTGTACTACATTATATCGTAGGTATGGTAAACTCATCTTGGCCCAGAGTTTTTGTTGTGGTAACGTTTTTAGGAACAAAATTAATGTATTGTGAGATATAGGGCTAGTTAGATTTTTCTTTTTCATACCAAGTAAAATTTAGAAGTTGAACTTTTGCAATTAATGAGCATTCCATTGCTCCATATCCTAAATGACACTGAATTGTCAGGCTGATTTATTTTGGTAATTTCAGTACTTATTGCGTTTTTATTTTCTAATGTCAAAAAATGTCATGAAATACTCACATAAATATTGCACCTCGGCCTATCTTCTTTTATAAAGTATTTTTTAAATATTTTGACATTAAACATATTGAGTTGTGTTACCGAGGCATCAGTACTCTATGTGTTGTGTATGTGATTGATTTGTCAGATATAAATTTTAGGAATATTGTCTATTTTCTGATGCCTTTTTAATTGCATAATGGTGTCTTGTAATAAAGCAGTGGGTTTTATGTTATAGATGCCGTTTATTGTAACATTTTTTGCTGTTCTATATTCATTATTTAGCTTCTGAGAAATATTGCAAAACCAAGGATGGAAAGATTTTGTTCTGTTTTCTTGTAATAAATATTATAGTTTTACACTTTACTTTCAGATCAGTGATTCATTTTTGAATAAATAAGTGTTTATAATATGCAGTAGGCATAAAGGTTACATCCCCCTCATTGGCATTTACTGTTCTACGAAAGTTTATTGAAAGCACTGTACATTCTATATTGATTTACTTGGGCATTATTACTAAAAATATGTTAACTATACATGCATGAGTCTTTTTGTTGACTGCATATTCTGTCTCATATTTATTTCCATATCTGTACCATCTAAATCTATCTATATATTACTTACTTACTTCAATGCCATACTGCCTTGATTCTTACAGGTCTAAAGATAAGCATTTAGTCCTATGGTTTGCATATTAATTTTTAACTTCAAGGTATTTTTTCTATTGTATGTTCTTTTCATTTTCATATAAATTTCAGAAATATTATATATCTGATATATATCAGAAATTGTATATATGTACATATCAATAGGTCAATTTGGGAAAACTAGTGTATAAATATCGAGTCTTCCAACTGATGATGAATGATGGTTTACATTTCCATTTTAAAATTTGTTTTAAATAATTACACCTATCAAAATTTTGTGGTTTTTGGTGTTCAAATCTTGGTATATTTTACAAATATTTCCTTGGTGTTTTACTGTTCTTTAATGAATGTATTCCCAGTCCCAGATCCAGGGACTAGTACTGGTCCTCAGCCTGTTAGGATCCAGGCTGCACAATGGGAAGCAAGGGGCAGGCGAACCACAGAAACTGCATCTGTATCGAGAGCCTCATACTGTTGCTGCCATTATTGCCTGAGCTCTGCCTCCTGTCAGATCAGTGACAGCATTAGGTTGTCATAGAGGCACAAACTCCACTGTGTATGGCATATGCAAGGGACCTATGTGCACTCTCCTTGTGAGAATCTAATAATAGAAATAAAGTACACAAGGTATAATAAGTATAAAGTGCACAGAAAACACACCACACTTGACTCATTCTGAAATAACCCTCTATTCCCATCGTGGTAAAAATTTCCTTTCCCCAAAACCAGGCCCCAGTGCCAAAAATTTGGGGACCATTGCGCTAGTGCATGTATCTGACACATTTGAAGTTTTCAGTTCTTTCCTAGTATACTGAAATAAAATAGAAATTGGTTTTATATCTACAGACATGTTGTACTTAAGAACTAGTTCTCATAGATTTTTGTAGACTCCTTAGGATGTTCTATATAAAGATCATGTTGTCCCTTGGTAAAGACACTGTTACTCTTTCCTTTTGATCAGTTTGCCTTTTATTTCTTTGTCTTGCCTTATTTCAGTAGAAACCTTTGGTAAAATGTTAATGTAGTTAGGAAGAACAGATATTATAGACCAATTCTCAGTCTTACAGGAAAAACATTCTGACTTTACCATTAAGTTTGTGACTCTTCTTACTTTTATTGTAGATGCCCTTTATCAGATTGAAGAAGTCTCTTTTGTTCTTCATATACTGAAAGCGTTTGTTTGTTCATTTTATCATGAAAGGTTGTTGCATTATTATCAAATGTTGATTGAGCATTATTTGAGTCAAATGTATTATTTTTCTCCATTATGTCATCAATGTAGATAATAATATATTTTAGTTTTAAACCAACATTGCTTTCTGAAATAGATTTTCTTTTAAAAATATTATTGTATATAATTAGCTAATGATTTGAAGAGGCATTTTATTAATCATCACGGGAGTTTTTTTTTTCTGTAGTTTCCTTCTCATATTGTACTCATCTGATTTTTTATATTAGGATAATTTTGTCTCCTTAAAACATGTTAGAAAGTACAGTATTCAGGCCACTATTTTCTGAAATATGAAAGTAATTGTAGCATTGTGATTAATTTAGTTATCTGCTAGAATTTTCCACAAAATCTTTTGTATCTGGAATTATCTTTGTGGGAAGATTTTTGATGAAGTAGATATGTTTTTATAATGCTTCAGATTTTCAATTTCATACGATGTCAACTTTGATAAGTTGTATTTTTTCAAATAATGTTAGTTTTTTTAGCAAATTTGTTCTGCTGAATTTAATCATAATGATGTCTTATTATCATTTAAGTGTCTATAGATTTCATAGTCCTTTTCACTGCCAATAGTAGTGAATCAAAGTTTTTTCTTTTTATTTTTGCCTATTTTCTCTCAAATCTGTCTGTATCTCCTTATTGTTGATAATGCTACTTAGAAAGTATAACTTTTATTGTTGTCTTCAAACAATTAGGTCTGGCTTCATCAATTTTCTCCATTGTTTATCTATCTCCTATTTTATTAAATTCCAATTTAATGTTTATGTTTTTATATCTATTTACTTTTTCTTAAATTTCCATTTCTTCTTTAGATTTTTAACTTGGAAGCCTAGATCATTTATCTTTAAAACATACTCATTTTCTAATATGAACAATTAAACATATAGTTTTTTAAAATCTACTTCAGATTTAACCCGTACATGTTGATATGTTGTTTTTTAATTGTCATTCACTTCAACTAATAATATTTCCTAGCTTGATTTTGATATTTTCACTGATTTATATGTTATTTAGAAAGATGTTGCCTAATATCCAAATATTTATGGAGTCTTTCCAAATATCTTTTTCTTATTGGTTTCTATTTAAATTTAAATCTGGTCAAATAATATTTGCTCTATAATTTCTATTCTTTTATGGTCATTGATCCTAGTTTTATGGTCTCACATATGTGAATCTTTGCTAATGTTACATATGCATTATATACTTGATAGTAATCTATATTTCATAATGTTAGCGAAAATGTTCTATAAATATATATTTGATCATATGCTTGAAAGCATTGAGCAGTTCTTCTGTACCATAACTGATTAGCTATTTGTCAATTAATTTGAGTGTTACCTTCACATCTCTCAACAAAAATGTGAATTTGCCTGTTTCTAACTTTCAGTATTATCAGCTTATGCTGTTAATTTAAAACTATGTTGATCAAAACTATGTTGATCAGAATATTTTCTTTTTTATTAGCAGTACATACTTGCCATACATAAAGTTGACATTCATTGTAATGAATTTGTACCTGTATGTAATATATCTTAATTCTTTTTTGTCATTTCCCTTCCCTCTTCAAACTTTCTTCTCCTCCCCACTTACAAAAACTTTGTTTCCAATCATTATCTTTTTTTAATCCTTTTTCTCTTCCTTTCTTTCCCCCTCTCCTATCTTGTTCTCCTTCCCATTTGAACATGTTTTTGCTACTTCACAATATGTATCCAGTATTTTACTCCTCATTTCTCCTTTGGGTTTCTCACACAAGACAAACAATGCATTACTTAAACTTGTGTGCTGGATTTACTTCACCCAAAATCATGGTTTTGAGGTGCATCCATTTGCCTAAAAATAACTCATATTTATCTTTATTTATGGCAGAGTAGTACTCCATTGTATATGAATACCACATTTGCTTTATCCATTCATCTGTTGATGGGCATATAGGCTGCTTCCAACATTTAGCTATTATAATTTTTGCTTCTATACACATGAGCATGCATAGATCACTGTTGTATGAAGCTTTTAACTCTTTCAGGAAGACACATGGAAGAGGAACAGCCTGGTCAAATGGAACATGCAGTTTTAGTTTTTGAAGGAATATCCATACTGATCTCCAGAGCGGTTGTATCAATTTACACTCCCACCAACAATGGAGGAGGGTCCCTTTCACTCCATACCCTTACCAGCATTTGTTATGGGCTGATTTCTTCATGAGCGCCATTCTTTTTGGAGTGAGATAGAACTCAGTGTTGTTTGGATTTACATTTTTCGAATGACCAACAATGTTGAACATTTTTTTCATGTATTTACTTGCTGTTTGTACTTCTTCATCTGAGAAGTGTCTATTCATTTCAGATGCCCATTTTTAGATCGGGTCGTTAAATTGAAGAGTCTGACTTTTTTGAGTTGTTTGTATTTTCTAGATATTAATCCTTTGTCTGAGGAGTAGCTGGTAAAAATATTTTCCCATACTGTGAGTTGTCCTTTAGACTGTTGGTGGTTCCTTTTGCTATGCAAAAGGTTTTTAATTTGATGTGATCCCAGTAGTGGACTCTTTGTAATAGTTCCTGGAAGATCAAGGTTTTGTTCACTAGGTCTTTGCCTATACCTATGCCTTTAAGAATTTTACCTATTCTATATTCCAGAAGATTAAGTTTTTCTGCTTTTGTATTTAGATCTTTGATCCATTTATATTTTAGTTTAGTGCATGTTGACAGATATGGGTCTAGATTTAATCTTCAGCATGTGGAAAGCCAGTTTTCTTAGCACCATTTATTATAGAGGCTAGCTTTCTGCCAGTGAGGGAGTTTGGCCTCTTTGTCAAAGATAAGGTACTGGATGTGCTTAGAGTTGTTTCTTCATCTTCTATTTTGTTATATTGATCCTTTGATCTGCCCCCACCTTTTTTTTCTTTTTCTAGGTCCATACTGTGTTTGTTTGTTTGTTTGTTTGTTTCTATCACAGTGGCTTTGTAAAATGACTTCAGTGACTTCAAATTTGGGATCATGATGCCCCCTTCCTTGCCTTGTTGCCCAGAATTGCTTTTGCTATTCTAGGTCTATTTTATTCTGGTTCCATATGAATTGTAGGATTGTTTTCTCCTGTTCTATGAGGTATGCTAGTGGAATTTTAATTGAGATTGCATTAAATCTGTATAACAGTTTGGAAGTATGGCCATTTTCACAATATCGATTCTGCCTATCCAAGAACAAGGGTAATCTTTTCATTTTCTGATATCTTTTCTGATCTCCTTTTTCAGAGTAGTGTAGTTTTCATTTAAGATCTTTCACTTCCTTCATTAGATTGATTCCTAAGTATTTTGTTTTTCTTGATGCTCTTGTGAAAGGTGGTGTTTCCCTAATTTCTCTCTCACTGAGTTGGTTATTTGTATACAGGAATGCTATTGATTTTTGAGTGTTTACTTTGTATCCTTCTACACTACTGAATTAGTTATTAATTCTAGAAGTCTTTTGGTGGAGTCTTTGGCATCTTCTATGTAGAGTTGCATGTCCTCAGTAAATAATCCTAATTTCACTTCTTCCTTCCTATATGTCTTCCTTTTATTTCTTTCTTTTTACTAATTGTTTTGGCTAATGCTTCCAAAACTATATTTCCATATGTTGAACCCCCCTTGCATCCCTGGGATGAATCCTACTTGATCATGGTATATGATCTTTTTAATAATTTAATGCATCATTTTTTAATGTACTGAAATTTTTATTTCACACTTTTCAAAAATGTATGCATTTCTCATTAAACATGAGCATTCACACCATTTTTGTTTTTTCTACCTGGTTTTTAAAAAATAGTAATAATTACAGGAAATAAATTGCAAAAACATATTAGCAAATTTCCAGATAAGGACTTCAGTAAGAAGCAGCTTCTTAAATGCATACAAACACAGACGTTCATGCCATGAATTACATAACAGAAGCCAAGTTCAACCAATAGTTCCAGTAAAATTTCTAAAATTCCACAGGTAGAACATATCCTTCTAGAATACCACATTTAAGGATTAAAGATACAGAATGGACAGGGCCCATTTGTTCACTTTGTAAGATTTTATTATATTATGGGAAATTTTAGATGTGCAAAGCAGTGCAGATACCAAAATATGTCTTTAAAGTGTTTGGGCCAGGCTTGTCTCTGATATCTTCAGACCCTCACATATACAGATATGGTAAAAGTTATGAATACAAATAACATCTATATGTATTTGTTGCTTAATCTCTGTCCAGGTTTATTACCTCTGGCAGTATTAAAGATTTTCACTAATATGTATTTGACTACTATCATATATATCATTGGGTCAGAAAAGAAAATTCAGTGTACTTCAGCTCAACCCCTTTGTCTGAGAACCAGACTGTAGTTTATCTATTCTGAGTTGAAGAGGAGTGTTTTATGCCCTTTCTAAAGTTTCCCTTGCAAATAAATTTCAAGTCTTCAGAATCTTTCAACCCTCACATTCAAGAAAAATTTCATGTTATGCATTTCATACTTTATAATATTTTTTCTTTTTGTGTTCAATTCTTACTATATATTAATGATTGAAATGTATTTTATTTGTATTGATGCATTATTTTTGCCAGTATTTTATTGAGTATATTTGCATCTATATTCATTAATGAGATTGTCCTGTAGTACTCTTTTTTCATTGGATCCTTCTCTGGTTTTGGCATCAGGGTAATGCTTCCTGTCAGGAATAACTTTTGTAGTATTGCTTCCCTTTGAATTTTATTTAAGAGTTTGAGTGGTAGTGACATTTGATATCTAAGGTTTTTGTAGAATTCAGGAATGAATCCATTAGGACCTGAGCTTTTCTTTGTTGGTAGTATTTTTCTATTATTACTTCTTCAATTTCATTAATTGATATTAAATTATTTAGAATTTTTATATCTTCTTTATCCACATTTGGTAATTGAGATGTCTCTAGGAATCTGTCCATTTCTTGTGAATTTTCCTTCTTATTAGGGTACAGGTTCTCACAGTAGGTATTGATGACCTTCTGGATTTCTGAATGATGCACTGTGATTTCACCTCTTCATTCCTAGTTGCATGGGTTTGGATCTTTTCTTTCTTTATTTTGATAAGACTGGCTAAGGGTTTGTCTACTTTAATCTTCCAATGAAGCAATTTTTTGATTCATTGATTCTTTGTATTGTTTTCTTAGTCTCAGTTGCATTAATTTCTGCTCTGACCTTTATAATTTCCTTCCTTGCATGAGCTTTGGGTTTAATTTGATCTTCTTTTTCTAAAAACTTGAGGTTTGACATTAGATTATTTATTTGAGCTTCCTTTCCTTTTTGATGTGCAAATTCATTAATATAGGTTTGCCTTTTAGGACTGCTTTGTGTCCTATAAGTACCTATATGTTATATTGGAATTATCATTCAATTGTAAAAACTGTCTAATTTCTTCTTTAATTTCATCTGTGACACACTGGTTTTTCAGGAGGGTGTTATTTAATTTCCGCATGTTTGTGTATTTTTTGTGGTTTCTTATATTATTGATTTCCAATTTCATTGCACTATATGATAATATGTGTAGGATTATTTCAATTCCTTTGAATTTATGCAAGCATATTCTATGAGGTAGCATGTGTTATATTTTGAAGAAATCCCCATTCACTGCTGAGAAGAATGTGTATTCTGCTGTTGTTGGAAGGAAGATTCTGTAGACATCTACTAAGTCCATTTGTTCAAAGATTTGATTCAGTGCTGATATTTCTTCATGATTGTTTGTCAAGTTATCTGTCTATTTCTGACAGCAGAATATATAGTTCTCCCATTACGTGTTAGTGCTTATCTGATTTTTCATATCCATTAGTGTTTGTTTTATATAGCTGGGTTCGTCAGTTTTATATATATGGATATATATACACATATATATGCTTGTTATCTCTTCCTTATGGATTGTTGCCTTAACAAGTACGTAGTGATGTTCTTTGATACTTCTGATCAGTCTTGGCTTGAAATCTACTTTGTCTGCAAATAGAACAGCTACTCCTGCTTTTTCGAGAGTGCCTGTTGCATGGAGTATTGTTTTCCATTCTTTGACTTTCAGTCCATGAACTTCTTTTTGAGTTAAATTTGTTTCTTCTATGCAGCATACTGTTGGATCTTGTTTCTTGATCCATTCTGTCGATCTTTTTTTTTTTTTTTTTGATTGGTGGATTGAGACCACTCACATTGATGGTTATAACTGATAGGCATTGACTCATCCTGGTCATTATATTATTTTCTTGTTGGTTCCCTTTCTTTCCCTTCAACTTAATTGCTTGCCTTGCCTGGTGGATTCATTCTGTTGGGATTCTTGGAATTGGTATGATTGTTGCCTTTGTCTAGAATATCCTTGAAACATTTTGGAGTGCTGGTTTGTTGTTCATGAATTTCTTCAGGTATTCTTTATCATGGAAGTATCATATTTCTCCACCAATTTTGAAAAATAATTTTGTGGGGTACATCAATCTGGGTTGTTTTCTTTTAAGGCTTGAAATACTTCACTCCAAACTCTCCTAAAGTTTTTGTTTTGAGAACTCTGATGTGATTCTGATGAGTTTTCCTTTATAGGAGATTTGTTTCTTTTCTATGGCAGCTTTTAATTGTCTGATCTTGTGCTGAATTTATGGATTCGTGACTATTATATGCCTTAGTGTTTTGTTGTTGTCGTTGTTGTTGTCGTTGTTGTTGTTGTTGTTGTTCTGAGCATAGCTATTTGGAGTTCTATATGCTTCACTTATTTGTATGTCAAATTCTTTTTCTGTGCTTGGAAAGTTTGGTGCTATTGAGTCTGTAAACAAGGTTTTTATGCCCTGTGTGCTATCTTCTGATTTTTCGTTGATTCCAATTAATCTTATATGAGTCTTCTTTGCATTGTCTAGCATCTGTTGGATTAATTTTTTGTTGCCCCTTGTTGTTTTTAAGAAGTGTTTCATTTGGTGATTTCCAATCACAACTCTGTCTTCTATTTTTTGAGTTTTATTTTAGTGATACATTTCGGATATACATAATGATAACATTCATCATAAGAAATTTGTACCAGTACATGGTATATCTTGCTGCATCTTGTTTCCCATTCCTCTCCCCTCCCTTCAACCCCTCTTTCCCTCCTTATTTACAATAACTTTGTTTCCATTTTTTTCTTTTTCTATTCTTTCTGTCTTCTACATCTGATATTCTGTTTTCACATTGTTTGATTCTGCTGCATATACTTTCAGTAGAATTTTTAATCTCCTTGTTTTCTATTTGAGTCTGTTTTATGGAGTCCAGTTCTTTTGAGTGTTGGGCATTCATGGTTTCCTTGTCTTTCTTAAGCTCCTCTATTTTTTATCTGTATCTTCTATTAGTGAATCTGTATCTACTCATTTCCTTCACTATGGTCATCATATCCTTATATGTGTGATGATTTCTGTTTTGGCTTTTTCAAGAGACTTATTCACCTGTTTTGTTACTTTCACTCCTGCCATTTCAAATGATTCAGCTGCATGTTTTTTTTTTTTTTTTTTTAATTTCTTCCACCCGAATGCTCCCTGGATTTGCTTTGGATGACTTGTGGGTGCATGGTTGTATCTTGCTTCTGTATTTTGTCTTTTTCCATTATTTATTTAATTGTTTTCTGCATTGAGGCTTGTAAATTCTTTGGTAGATAGCTTTATTACTAGGATTGAGGCCTCTTTAATGAGATGACTACTTTCCAGAGATTTCTTCTACGTGTAGCTGGAATTTAACCTTTGGGTATCTCCCAGGATCCTACCTCTGCTGTTCATTAGGAATGAAAGTTTGCAGCTTGTTTGCAGTCTAGTTCCTTGGTACTGGACTATAGTATTTTTTATGACCCCCCCCGACAATCTAAGTGTTGGCATACAAAGAAGATCAATTGATTACAACTATGTCACCTTTGCTAAATTAGTACAATCAGTAATAACAATAGCATCAAACACAGTCTGGGAAATGACAAACTCTGATGACTAATACTCTGCTACTTTTAACCCTACATACAATATTTATATTATCAAATCTGAGACAAATCAGAAAATTATATACCCTAAGTATCCATCCAGTAGAGTGATTTTACATAAGGGGAGAAAATTTAAGAGGGAGAAGAGGAAAATATAGAGAAATAAAAGAAAAAGAAATGAGAAACAAGGCTGAAGGAAAAAGGAAGATTTCCCAAACCTCAGGAACCTGGTGAAGAACATAGAAGGGAAAGAAAGAAGGAAAAAAAAAAGAACAAAAGAAAACATAAAAACTGAAAACAATGTTCAAACTCACACACACACACACACACACACAAACAGAAACAATAAAAAAATTTAAAAAATAACTCAATCAACAAAAGAAATAAAAAGAAAAAGAAGAAAAATAAAACCCAAAAGCAAAGAAGAAAAACAAATAAATTTCTCTGTGATTTCAAGCCTGTGTTTATCCTCTGGGGTCCACCCTTCTTTGGAAGTATCCAATTCAAGGTGTGACTCCAGTCTTGCTTGTAGGCAAAGGAGGCCATGAGAATCCAGATACATGCTGGATAATCACTAGCAAGCTGGTAATAGGATTAGGGTGGGTGCCAGTTCTGGGTCTTTCAAATCCACGAAAGTTCAGGCTGAACCTGGCCTCTGGTCACGGGGATGAGGCCTGAGTTGTTTAGTTTACAACACTCTGGGTGTCTCTTGCTGGCCTCATGATGGCTCCCTGGCCATTGAAGTCTCCTGTGGCTGTCCCTCACGTGGTAACTGTGGAAGTTTAATACTGGCCCTGAGATCAAGACATCATTTATGGCTTCTCTGAGTCCTGGTCTCAGCTGGCTCCTCCCTAGAATGGCAACTAACCAAGCACTCTCTCCAGGGGCATGGGAGTTGCTTGGACTGGAGTCACTCACCAGCTACTCTAGAGCACAACATCTACTGCTCCACTCTACTGGTGCATTTCTCCCCTGCCAACCTCTGGAGTGGCTCACTTTCAGTGTGTCTCTGTAATTTCAGTCTTCCTTTCTCATGAGCTCACCAGGAGCCAGGAGCCAGGAGCTGGGGAAAAAGTGCAGATTACACCTTCTATTTTCTGCATTGTGGACTGTCTCTTCAATTTCTTTGTAGGCTCTAATTTTCCCTTCATATGATCCTTGGTTCCCAGGAATCCACCTCCCTCCTTCTTTTATTCCCCAAATTGTTATTTCCTAGTGTTTGGATTCCAAATCTTGGAGAGGCTGATTTGTTGCCATTTACCTCTCCACCATTTTCCAGGAAGTCTCTCTTTTATTTTTAATGTCTTTTGTGCATTGCAATTTTTATCATTAGAGAATGCCCTGTTTATCCATAACAGTATTTTACTTTTTAAAAAAACTAATTAACATATTTTGTGGTTATCACACTTAAAATCTACTCTCAATAATTTCCAAATATACAGTGTATTTTCATTAACTTCTGTCAGTATGATGTACAATATATCTTGAATTTATTTCTCCAGTCTAACTGAAATTTAGTTTACTCTTAACATATCCACACTATGCCCATGCTCCCAGGCTCTGGTAACTGCCATTGTACTTTGCTTCTCCAGTCTATGTTTTTAACACTTTACCCATAAAGGTCGTATTTATATGGCTTACTTCATACAATATACTGTCCGCTGGATTCATTCATGTTGTTATAAATGATAGAATTTTCTTCTTCTTAAGGTCTAATTGTCTTTTATTGCATGCATATACCATGTTTTAGTTTCCATTCAAACATTGATGAACTCAGGTTGAATTCATTTCTTGGCTAATGTTAACAGAACTATAGTGAACATGATAGTGCAGATATCTTTTTATCAAACTGATTTAATATCTGTTGATTATATGCCAGAAGTTTAGGTGCACTATTGGATAGTAGGATGACTATAGATAACAATAATGAACTGTGGTTTTATAAACATTAGAAGAAAAAAGTTTGAAAGTTTTATTACAAAACAATGACAAACATTTTATAAGATAGATATGTTTAACTTCATTTAAATATACAGTGATATATGAATTAAAATATAACCCGGTACACCTTTAACATGTACAAGTTTTATATTTTGTGCATAAGTTAAAATACATTTAAAATCGATAAATAAAACTTTAAAAATATTTTAAGGGATTACATCTTAATTTTCAAGAACTGCTTCTTCCCTTCTATCATTCACACAACATAAATTTACTGATTACTGAGCCAGACATTTTTCTAGGTGCTCAGAATACAGCAGTGCAAAAAAACTATCCTCTATAGTTATATTGCTTATGTTTTAGCAAGAAAAAGTTTATATACAAATATATATTTTTAAAGAATTAATGACAAAGAAGACAAATAAGGCAGGATAAAAATATGATAGGACTATGCTTATTATATAGAATATCTATATATTCGTCATGTTTGCAACTCAATTTTCAACTAAAAATACATTTTCTTCAATTGATTTCTGCTTATCTATTTAGTGCAGTTGTTGTTGCCTGTGAGTAGAACATGATGTGCTTGGATTTCATAAATATGTGTGGATGGTTTATATGCTACATTTTTTTTCACATGTAACCCTGTCTCACAAAAGTACACTTTATCAGAATCATGAAAGCATTTAGGTAGTGAATTGTTCCTTGCCTGCCATAAAATTGCAGGTTGGAACCTGAGAAATATATTTACATATAACTTGCACATTCATATAAAAAAATTCAGTCTTTTCACTGACTGAAATCCAACCTGCTTTACAGGAAGATCATCTGTGTATGTGCATGTGTGCTATGTGTGTGTTTGGGTGTGTGTGTGTGTGTGTGTGTGTGTGTAGTTTGCCCCTTCAAATATTTTAAAGTGGAGAGACAAAAAGAGTTTATTAAGCATTAAAATAAAAATTTAAGAATTTTTATTCCCCGGATTTGCACACTTGCCCTTACTCGAGTAAATAAAATAAAAACCTATGAGACAGGAAAATCTGACCAAAAGAAAGGCTCAGATTTGTGCCAAATGATACAGGAGAGATTGGGAGACTAGAATCTTTTAAAGTTAAAACAAGGTATCTAGAGTTTGGTGTGGTGATACATGCCTGTAATCCCAGCACTGAAGAAGCTAAGGCAGGAGGAGAGCAAATTGCAAGTTAGCCTAGGCAATTTATCAACAACATCTAGTCTTAAAAAAATTTAATAAAACAAAAATCAAAAACAAAAACAAAAATAAACCCAAGAGGGAAGAAAGTCCCAGAATATCCACAACAAGCAGGTTCTATAAATATTCAGTTTGGGGCCTGAAAGGAAAATAATGGTAGATCTCAGCAGTGAAAATGTCCAAGTATGGGAGATCACAAGAAAGAGCTCAAAGGGAAGTAACATGTTAAACAATAGCTAGAATTTCACTTAGGAAATACAGCAGTTCCTTGGTTCACAAACTATTTCGTTTGCAAATAATTTGGTTCACAAAAAGGAGCATTTGACAAAACTTTGTTTTTGTTTGCAAACTGCATCGGATGACAGATATGACCATGGCCACCTTTTCCAAAATCATAGACTAATTTCATGAACCGAGGTACCACTGTAAAGCAGATCTCTTTGTATTTGGTGATTTACTCCCAGGTATCCTGTTTTTGTGGGGCTTTTTTATTTATACTTAAGCAATTGTACTTGACATCTAGATTTCAAATAACAAGTAGTTTATGTTTTCTGAAATATTCCTGGATATTTTCTTGGATGGTGTACATTACAAGTAGGCCATTAACTACTGAAAGGTAGGATTTGAAAAATAGAGAAAAAGGCAACATCACGGTAAGCTCTTTGCCATTAAAATAAAGATTCTTAAATGTCAGCAGAACAACAGGATCTCTGGTCTCGGCTGTGGGCATCAGATCCTGGCTCCAGTATAGATTTCTTCAGCCTTTTAGTGCAGACACAGATGTACATGGGACATTGCTGTGGGATCCCAGCCCTTGATTGGATCTTTTGGGTCTCTAGTGCATAGAGAAACGTTCTGCACTCTTCTGCATTTAGTTTGTGTGTGAATGTTGTAACTTGTGTTTATTCTGTATTAAATCTGCTCACTTGCAAGCCATTGACCCTAGAAAAGTAACTAATACAACTCTAGACCTCCAGTCTTTTTTATGAGAAAGAAAAATTAACCCCTAACATTTTAAATCTGGTTTTGTTGCTTTTCCTTTCTTTTTTGTTATTTTCTTTATTACACCCTCTTATGAGCTGAATTCTGTCTCCTCAAAACTGATATGTCATAGTTTTAACTTCTAGTGCTTCAGATTGTGGTGATATTTGAAGATAAGATTTTCAAAGATGCAAGTGAGTTAAAATAAGGTCATTGGTGTGGGGGTTAATTCAATATGACTGGTGTTTTATAAGAATAGGAGAACACCAACATGTACAGGGGAACACTATGCAAAGACACAGGGACGATGGTCTCAGAAGAAACCAACCCTACAAAAACGTTGGTGTCAGATTTTAACCTCCAGAACTATGAGAAAGTAGATCTCTGTTATATAAGCTATGCAGTGTGTGCCACTTTATTATGGCAGCTTTAGCAAGCTAATACATAGCCAAACCTAACACATATAGGCTGCATGCATGTAAAAAAATCACTCATTTTTCTACTGAATTTAGAAGCTGCTTGATATTACAATCAAATAAGCAATCACAATTAAGGACACAACTTGGCATGTAGTAAATTTTAATATACATTTTAACAACAAATGCATGACTAACCAGAGTATAAATCATTCAAAGAACAAAATAAAATATAGACATTGCAAAATAAGGAGACAGATTCTTTGCAAGTGGAAAAGGGATCTAGAGATGGAGGGAGGGGAGAGGGAGGAGTGGACAAGGGAAAGTAAAAAGAACTAAAATGTGATATTTATATATAAAAATTCCCCATGATGAATGTAAGCATTATTAATGGCAAACATATGTAAATAAAATGAAAATAAATACATGGCTAAATTTTTAAAATATCACTAGAATTGACTCAATAAAGAAAAAACAGAAGATAACATGGGAATATATAGTGAGAACAGTCATAATAAAAGGCTTATGTAAAACAACGTAGAAAAGTTGGTGTGAAAAAAATAGAACAAAGAATTCCTGGAAATCTTTTAAGCTTTTCCCTACTATGATAGTCTATGATTCTATATGATAATCTAAGAAAATTATGCATGAATTCATTCAGAACTGACTTAAAGTTTTTTTTTTTATTTTAATTTATTGTTTTATTGAGAGAGGAAAATGCTTACTGCACACCACCTTGGCTCCTAAAGAGCATCACGAGTGATTTGCTGAATATTTCACTCAACCAAAGTAATGTTTGTGTTTCAGGCACATTGTTTAATTAGCACATGGCTGAAAATATGCTCGTCATTAAAAAGTCTTTTGCTTTTCAAAATTCAAGTGGATATAATAGGAGTGTCCTCCTAGAGGGGAATTTTAAAAGTAATATATAAAAGGGGACCTGTCAACTATTTTTGCAAGGGATTAACTAATCAGCTAATATTAAACGCATGCAGACATTTTCCCAATTAATATCTGCTGTCTGGAAACACCTTGAACCTTGAGGAGTTGACTTGATTGCATTCTTTAATGCTTTTGAATATTTTAATCAGACTATCTGTCACAATGGTGGGATGTGATCTGACATCCTTCTTTGCAGTATAACTGCTAGCAAGCCTTGATAACAAAGGAAAAATATGTTAAAGGCTTTTTTATAATTCTTTAAAAAAATTAATATCAAGATTCAAATTCTTTTAGGAAATATCTACATAATGTCAGTTGGGTTTCCTTCAAAGTTTGTTTTTACATGCAAATCCAAACTGAAGTAACCTTGCCAAAAAAAAAAGAATTTTTGGATGAAATAGAATTAAAATATGTTGCAAAATAATTGGATCTTCTAAATCTATGTTTTATGTTGGATTTTTATGAATAATTAAGGAGACTAAGACTAATTAATGATGTTTACATCAATTTCCAATATATTATCACAAATATGATTTTAGATGAAAAAGTATGCATTAAATAACTTTCACGCACCAGTCATCGTTTTATATTGAAAACGTAGACAATGTTGTGCTCTTCATGTAGCTCTGAGTGCTGAGGTATGGAGCGTGGGGTTTAAATAAATACAGGATACTACTGTACAGTGCTACAGGGGCAAAACGAGAAACACCTGGCCTAAATTGGAAGTGGTCAGGAATATCTACTATAAAAATTGATATCTGACCCAGAAAAAGAAGTAATATTGCAATTAAGTTGGAATAATCACATGAAATATATAGATATAGAGTTATAGTTACATAGTTATACGTATATACATAATTCCCATTATATGTGTGGCACGCACACACACAGGTTGGAGCTGTGAGCATTAACCTAGAAGTGACACATGTCCTTTCTGCTCATATCTGATTAGCTTCTAGAAGTCACCTATCTTTGTGTCACCAAACATCAAAGGAAATGAAATCCTATTGTGAGCCAGATGTTGTGAACAATAGTATTAACTTTATTTAGCTTAATGACATCAACCATTTTCTTCATAATCTGTTTAGTATGAGATGATCAGATGAAAGTCAGAAAAAAACTGGTGGTTATAATGAATATTGTTAAATTAACTTTACATTACCTTATTTCATGCATTCAAAGAGCAGTATACATAATGCAGGAAAGGCTAGAGTGTCGAGATCAAAACACTTTTTTATTGCTGATTTTCTGCACATTTTCTGGACATCCACAAGGGCTTCTGTAATGTTCTGTGTTTAGTAAAACAGAACTTTCAATAGTCTACTTTACTCAGCATTACACAGGAAATATTTTATGATGGATTCTAGCTTTGTGTTTGATAATGCCCACAAAGAAAACATAAGGCATCAGTTTTTGACACAATTTGATAAAATTAAATATAAAAAATGAAGCACAACATATTAGAAGAGCTTTTTTAAAAATTTATTTTATTTTAATGGTACATTTTAGTTGTACATAGTGATAGCATTCATCATAGGGGATTTCTACCTGTACATGATGCTGTTGCTTCTTTTTTTCCCATTCCCCTCCCCTCCCCTCACCCCTCCTCCCTCCCTATTTACAAAAGCTTTGTTTCCATTTATTTCCTTCCATTTCTTATTTCTCTTGTCCTCTGTTCTGTTCCCTCTCCCTTATTCCCTTTCCCATTTGAACACTTTCTTTCCTTTCTCGATATAATACATTTTAGTCTTTATTTACACTTTCAGTTTCTCACACCAGAGAAACAATGCAGTATTTAAACATGTGTATCCGATTTATTTCACTTAAGAATATGGTCTCAAGATGCATCCATTTACCTAGAAATATCTTAAGCCTATCATTCTTTATGGCAGAGTAGTACTCCATTGTATATAAAAAAAGCACATTTTCCTTATCCATTCTGCTGTTGATGGGCATTTGGGCTGTTTCCAAGATTTAGCTATTACAAACTGTGCCACTATAGGACAGAACTATTTTTACATATCATCATATTTTACTCTTTCAAGGTGCATGCAGAGGCAAACATTGTATGTTTATTTCATTTAAGAGGAAGTTTAATCATAGTCAAACTCATTACAATGTTTTGCAGGTGATGACTTAATAAGCTTTTACCACTGTTATATAAAGTAAATTTTAGCCACATACTAAGATTTTACTTAGCCACGCTATGCCCTTAATAAGCACACAACCATTCATGTATTATCACCGGCAAAGCAACTCTCCTATGATAAGTGAAGAACTATTACTGTTTACTTGGTTATATAAATGTCTCTATGAATTAAAGAAAGTTAGATGATATGAAGACAGCATGGGTTAAACAATTGCTATATGAATTTTAAATTAAATACAAAACATGTATACTATGACCCACTTGTGGAATTGTGGCATGAGGAGCTCTGCAAAGCCAAACTTCAGATATTTAAGCTTTCTGGAAAATGCATAACATGCAGGGGAGAAAAAATAAATAGCTATATCAGAAAAGCTGCACAATCTCAGTAACAACAGCAGTGTAGTCACCTAAAAAATGATTCAGTCACGGGGTTTGGGATTTAGCTCAGTGGTTACAGTGCTTGCCTTGCGAGCAGAAGGTCCTGAGTTCGATCCCCAGCACCAAAAAAAAAAAAAAAAAAAAGATTCAGTCACACTTCATATTAATAAAATAAAAACATGTTTATGCCTGGAATTTTTCATATACCACATTGTTTTCTAGATTCACCCATGATATGGCATATGCAAATATTTTGTTCATTTATGGCTAATCTTTTCTGTATGTATATGCCACATTTTCATTATCCATTCATAATTTGATGAACATCAGTGTTCTTTCCACTTTTTGGCTATTGTGAATAATGCTGCTATGAGCATTCATGTGCAAGATTTTGTAGGGATATTTATTTTCTATTCTCTTGGATATGTAGCTAATAGTGGAATTGCTGGATCATATGGGTATGCTTAACTTTCACGTATGATAGATTATGGTTATGGTTATCTTTAACTTTTTAAATAACTATCAAATGTCTTTTGACAACATATACATGACTTTGCATTCCCAATAATGCATATAGGTTCCAATTCCTCTACACACCTGTCGGTGAATATTGGGTTTTTATGTTTTTTTGTTTTTTTGTTTTTTTTAATTTTAGCTTTTGTGGAGGGTGTGATGTAATATTTAATTGTGGGTTTGAGTGTCAACCATTTGTATACCTTGTTTGGAGAAATGTCTCCTCGATCTCTTTGAACCCTTCTCCTCCTCCTCCTTCTCCTCCTCCTCCCTCTTCTTTTAAACTGGACTGTTTCTTTTTTCTTTCTTGAGTTGTAAGGCTCTTAGAAAATGTACCCTGGAAAAGACCATTATCAGATATATGATTAGCTAATATTTCCTCCCATGTATAAGTTGTATTTTTGTATCCTTGATCTTATACTCCAGTGTAGGATGGATGCTTTTAAGTTTAATGAAATAAAATATATATTTTTAATTGTTTTTGGCTTCATGGTTAAGAAATTGTTGCCTAATCAAAAATCATGAAGATTTACTACTGTATTTCTTCCGTTGGTTTATGACGTTGATCCTTTTGGAATTACTTTTTATACACGGTATGAAATTAAGGATTCATGTTCATTATTTTGCATGTGGCTACCCAGGTGTTTTGGCATCATTGGTTGAAAAGAGTGGTCTTTCTCCTTTGGATGGTCTTGGAATTATTGTTCAAAGAGAATTTACCATAGGTACTTGGTCTTATTTTTAGACTCTCAGTTCCATTTCATTGATCTATGTGTATCTCTTTTTGTCAATACCCCATTGATTTTTTTTTTAAATTACTTCAGCTATGTAATAAATTCTGCAGTCAGGATTGGGGAATCTCCTGTGTTTCTTTTTTTTTTCAACAAATTTTGGCTATTTCAAGTCCTTTGCAAATTTTTTTGAATTTTTGCACCTTCTTCTCATTTCCAAAAAAATACAAATAGAAGGTGGACTTTGGCTAGAGATTTCATTAAATCTGTAAATGATTTTGGTGAGTAGTGTCTTACTGATAAAATATATTCTTCCAACCTATAAACAAAGAATGATTTTCTATTTATTTGTCTTCTCTTGATTTCATAAATGTTTTATCTTTTTCAGTGTGTAAGTCTTTCTCTTTCTTCTTTTGTAGTACTGGGGATTAAACACAGGGCTTTCTCACTGACTTACATTCCAGCCTTTGCTTTATTACTATGATTGTTATTGTTGTTATTATTATTATTATATTTTGGTTGTGTGCTGGGAATCAAACTCAGGGCCTTGTGCTTGCTAGCTAAGCAGTCTACCACTGAGCTAAATCCCCAACCCCCTTTGCTTTATTATTTTGAGACTATGTCTCACTAAGTCAGCAAATTGCCCTTGATCTTATGATTTTCCTGCTTCTGCCTCCCAGATTACTAGAATTACAGGTGTAGATTACCACCAGGCCCAGTTACAGGCTATTGTTTCTTAAAGAAGACAAACAATGAAGAATTAACCATAAAAGAAAAGACGGATAAACTGGATTTCATTAAAGTTATCAACTTCTTTTTATGTAAAGACATCACTGGGTAAAAATCCAGCTACAGTGAGAGTTAAGATACAATTATTTACCAACCCCTGTATACGAATAATATTTTGAAAACTGAAAATGTTAAAAAGTCCTAAAACCCAGTCATTAAAAAAGACTCCATAATAAAATTGTAAATGACTTGCACAGACCATTCTTAAAGGAATATGTACTAATTTTAAGAACTCAAAGGGGCTGAGGACTTAGCTCAGTGGCTAGCGTGCTTGCTTAGCAAGAGCAAGGCCCAGAGTTCAATTACCGACACTGGAAAAAAAAAAAAAAAAAAAAAAGAACTCAAATCTTGACCTAAAAAACCCACAAACATTTTTTTAATATCAAAGAATGAGAAAATTTAATCATCTATACTGTACAGGCTTTCTGATTATTATTGACAATTCTTTTTATTATTAAGACAATTCTTCTTATTATTGACAATTATTATTGACAATTCTCCTCCAGAAAATGAAAAAAAGAAAAGGAAAAGGAAAATAAAGAGAGAAAATGCTAAAATATTTTGGTTATAAATATGTAAATCATAGGTGATTTTTATTGTCATAAGCTAATAAATAATTAAAAACAATTTCAACTTTACAATCCAGACCTTCCAAAGATAGGAACATGACTGGTAGTGAGACAGAAGAACTAGTAAATAGTCCTTCTGTTAACTACTTTCTTTAAATTTTTGAAGCCATCTTTTAATTTTCAAAAATACTCATTTTTATGTTTCATGTTTATTTAGTATAGCAGTTATTTATATATACATATGTAATGATTATACATATAAATATATACAAATTAATATATAACTCATATATAATAATTAATATCATATCTCTTCAAATCTTCCTCAGAGTCCTGTTTAAAATGTTTATTACTTCTCTGTGGTACCATAATTCAGCTGTTTTCACTAAGGTCAGTTGGTTTGTGTTATTTTTCTTGGTGCTTCTTTTTAATATTTCTGTTCTTTTCATAATCCTAGTAAAAAAAAAGGTAAATATAGGTCAACAGGAACTTTCGCATTCAAAACTTATATGTGTAAAGCAGTCTCAGAAAACTTTGATTCCCTTACAATTGATAGAGTAAGAATTTCCTGTAGAAACAAAGCACATTTATACATATCCTTTCTTTGCAGAACTACCATTTTCACTTTCTTTCCTTTTCCTAAGTCTATCCTACAGTTAAGACTTTGAGTTTTATAGTTTTATATCTGGCCTTATCAGTTATGGTATGTTTACTGTGTAGACTCGTCTATGTATTAAATGGGCCACTTTCACAGTCTTTTTTTCTGGTAGAACACCCTACACCCATCCTGTTTATACAGGTATGTAGAACTAATGTAAGTATTCTGTTTTCATAGGGTGTTTATATAGATTTTGGTTGTTCTGTACATTATAATGTACTACAGTCTTTTTCTCATTGCAGCTGTCGTGGATGTAAATAAGCGTAATTACTCTAGTGTGCATGAGAAAGATGACATTCATCTCTATGGCATCCCCAGAAATTTCACATAGCTTTTACATTGAAAGGGTTTTCTCAGCATGGTATTTTCTGAATAATATAATTTTGAAAAATTCCTCAAAAGTTTAGTCTGGTGGTAAGACTATTACTAATTTTATATTGCTACTATCAATTTATTAATTTTTTATTGCTCATCATTGTTAAAAAGAATTTTAGAGATAATATCTTGTTTATTCCACATCTTGAACTAAAAAAGATTATTGAATTTGATCAGAATTTATAGAACATGGTGCATAATAATGGGAATTACAGATATTTCTTATTCAAATGGGAGTAAGCACTGTCTTAATCTAGTAAACCTTCTTATGTTTTATTTTACTACTGATTATTCTGAGATATTTTAAATGAGGAGAAATTACTGTTTTTCATCAAATCCTATTCAGAATCTTTATTGATAACCACATTTGTGTTTATTTTTTTCTATGATCAAATGAAATCAGCTTAAATTAGGCTTGCTTATGTTGAAGCATTTCTTTCAATGTATTACATTATTTTGCTGTTTCTTATTTTAAAATTTTGGTATTTATAATGAGAGATTGCTGAAGCTAACTATTTTGTAGTGCGTTTTTTACAAAATTTTATTGTTTACTTTTGAGAATCTTTCTAATATAAATTATGATGAGTGGAGTATATATGTTCTTTTGAAAGGAAAAAAAGCCCTTACCCCTGAAATGGTTTCCTAAATCTCTTTTAAAGTGTTGCCGGCATTGCTTTAGAAATCCTAGGCTATTGATCTAGTCAGGTGCTTTATTCCTTTGTCTATTTGCATATTGCTGCAAAATTTTAAAAATATATTAGCATGTATTTGGTGTCATCATTAATTTATTCTTAAATGAAACAAAATTATATAATACCTGTTCATTTCACAGTCATTTTGGTTACTATTTAGGATTTCTGTACTTTTTAAAATTGAGTTTTATCCAATTGTTTTAAAATTTACTGTTTTGAAGAGTAAAAGAAAAATGTTTTGTGTTTATTAATATATTCCATTTTCATTCTCTTGTACTTGATTGCTGCTTTTATCATTTCACACTCTATAATTTTTGTTTCATTAACGTATTTAAAAATTCATATAATTGAATGTTTATTTCTATATTTTAGTTTAATAATGAATTCATTTTAAAGCTATTAAGATATTTTAAGTGTAGATTTAGCCAAATCTGGCAACCTCAGATTACAGTGGTCCCCTCATCTTTGAGAAAGCTTTAATTCATTATTTAACCGGTATGTTTAACAAATTAACATACATTCCCTCACCTATTTAGCCTAAAATGTTTTCTCTTTAGAAATTTTCATTGATATTTCTGTTTATTTCTTTAATGTCTTCATGAAGGATAACAGATGTCTGAATTTTGTACTTTTTTTCCTATGCCTTCTATTTTTCACATTTATCTCATTGTATTTCTGTGTTTACCTCATTTGTCTACATTTTAATTAAACTTCCAAAGTTTTCACTTTGCCTTATCATTTTAATGCTGCTGTTGATTTGACTGTGATTCTTTTATTATAATTTCAGTTTAATTATTTTCTGGAATTAATTTAAAGACACCATCCTCCATCATAATTTTCCTTATTAATTTATTAGACTCCATCTATTTTCCAATAGGTTAATATTTTAGATACAGTTATTCTGTAAGTGAGAACTCTTTTACTTTCAGGAGGTGATGCCAAATTAATACTATATTAAGTAATGTGCAATGTATTGGTTTCATTTGTAGACTTCCTGGATGGATTGAATAAGAAGTTTGAAAGTGGAGTGAGATAAGGATCACCTTTCGAATTTCAACCTAAGTCTTGAACAGAATTAGAAATAACTTTTACTCCTTTATCTTCCTCTTAGTCCTTGCCTTCTTCTCTCCTCACCTCTAATTAATGGTGCATAGTATATTAAATTCTTTCTTATTCTCTGTAGACTGACTTAATCAGCTACCAAATTAAAATTTAGAACTTCCTCTACTAAAGCTGTTCTCTCTGCCTTTCTTGTTTCTACTTTGGAAGAAACATGCAATGGGTTTTACTTTGTTGGACTCAGCAAGCTGTCCTTTACCCATACTACTTTGTTGGGAACTAGGTAGGCAGTGTCACGAAATAATAAGAAAACATCTTTGACAACCATATGACTGCACTGAAATATGGTAGATGAAAGAAAAGAAAATTGCGTCAATAAGAAGAAAATTGTTTTTGAGAAATCAAAAAAAGAAATTGGAATAAATGCACTGAGGCTATTTAAAATATTCTTTCGTTTATTGTAGAAAAACTACTCTGAATATGTGTTCTTGCTTAATGTATAGACTTTATTTTGTTACTTGTTTTGTATGACGGATTATTTTCACAGGAGCTGTGGTGGTCAATGCAAGTCTGGCATTCGGTCCAGGGCAATGTGAATTTATTCTCCTTGGCTGCCCTCAGGTATAGCCTTCACCTGTTTCTGTTCGCTCAGATTTAGGGAAGAGTTTGATTGATGTCACATTGTATAATCAACTCAGGGGTTGAGCAACCTGAGTAAAATGTGGGCTATGGGAGGGCAGAGAATTGACATGTCATCAGTCATTCCCCGAAGGGAAGATTCATCTCAGCACATTAGATTTTTACTGTTTCCTTTCATTGTAAAACCAGTTTCATTTCCTTCCTTCCTTCAATTCTCCTCTCTCCCTTCCTTCTTTCTTTCCTTCCATCCTTCCTTCACCCTTTCCTTCCTTCTTTCCTCCTTTTAAATTCATCTTTTTCATCAAGTCACATAATGCCCAGAGTGGCAGTGTCTGGCCTTGTTTTTGCCACGGTTATCTACCACATCAGTAACAAGCCCTGACAAAACACATCCTTCACTTGATTGTAGATTTCTTCTTTCTAGGAATATTTGTTTTAATGCTGTTGCTTTTAAATATCTTGATGATTTCATCTATGGCTTGCAATAGTTTCCATGGAAAGCTACCTGTCTGACCCATGGCCTTCTTTCACCTTTAGCCACCACTCTTCAAAATTCAAGCATGCAAATGAGACTGTGCCAGAATAGTTCTGATTTGCCTGAATTCAATCATTTTCTTAGTAAGGAGAGTTTCAAGTTAACCCCTATTTTTTTTTAAGTGGCTTTATCTTATCTTCACTATCTGGTCATAAATACCTCAAATTAATGAGAAGTTATGATAGACTGAATAATGTCCTCCTGAAGAAGTCCACATACTAATCCCTCAAACTTTCCAACATGTTACTTTATCTGATAAGAAGGACTTTGGACATATGATTAAGAAACTTGAGATGGGAGGATTTTCCTGCATGTGCAGATGGCCCAACATAGTCACAGGCAACTTTATAAGAGGGAGGCAGGAGGGTAACCACTAGGGTAGGTGATTTGATGATAGAAATAGAGAGGGGGAAAAATATGTACCAACACAAGCAAAGACTGGAGTTATGTTATCCAGATCAAGAAATACAGGGAGCCTGTACAATCTCAGAAGTTTTACCCTAAAGCCTCAAACATAATGCAACCTTCGGATATAAACCAATCTCATTCATCTTGAATCTCTGACCTCCAGAAGTGTAAGATAATAAATTTGTATCCCACTAATTTGGTAATTTATTACATCAGCAATAGAAAACCAATGCACTGGTAGATTAAACAATTTTCTCCTGCTGACTCAGAAAATTTAGAATTTAGATATTCTTTGTCCAGTGGATCTAATATAGGAAAAGTTACACACCATATTTTAAGGTATAAACCCATCTGGAAATCTAATTTTACACCTTTTTTTTAATATTTCATGTGTCAATGACTTTCTTTCAGCCCTATTGCTACACACCTATAACTGGTTTTCAACATATAGTGTAGAATACTAATCAGCCACTTTGCCTCTGATTTTACCTCTCTCTGCTCTCTCCAATTTATCCTAAATGATTGCTAATTTAGTTATGATTAATAGTGCTTAAATTATGCATTTGCTCCACACTTAACTGTAGGATAACTCCTTCTTTGTTAACAGGTCAAGAAAACCTTTCATGATATGACTCCTTAACTTCAACAGCATCTCCTATAACCATCTTGTTAATTTGCCCCAACACTCTAAGGATCATAAACTCTGATATGGTTCATATCAGCATTGTTCTTGCATCTGTAAACTTAGGGCATGTGATCTGCTCATTTTCAATACATCTAGTAAATTATTAGCAATTTTTCAGCCCGGGGAAGCACTGCCTCTTTTGTTTATTCCCTCATTGAAATACTACAATAAAGTTTGGTGTGTATGTTCGTTTCTTTTGGATAGTGAATTCCTGTGGAGCATACATTCATGTCTATTTTTTTAATCTATCTTCTTGATTTGTATATAGGGCTTAATACATATTTTATAACAATTTCATAAATTAATAAAATATAATTATTTTTCTTAGACTCCGTGTCTTGGAGAACATTTCTTCTGTAAGCAAAGTTATAATATTCAAATGATTCTGTTGAATGGAATTTTAAGAAGAGATTATTTTCTTCCTTTAAGCTATCTTCAAGTGGCAGATATTCAATTGTGAAATATTCAATAGGGTCATATGCAAAGATGATTTCTGAAGAGCAACTGGATCACTTTCTTGAATAGAGATGCAGGAAAGTATTTCTTTATGTACATTTTTGATAACAATGATGCTAAAAAATCCTCTGAGCATTCTAGTTCTAATTCACAGTAAATGATCATCATTATGTTATCTGAGATAATCCAATATATTTAAGCTAGGGCTGAGAGAGACATGCGTTATTTCAAAGTAAGTACATTATAAATGTTTGGTAGAATAACTTTTAAAAGTTATTTGACTTGAGAATTCACAAATAAATGGTATTGCCTTTTGTCATTTCTTTGTGACTACCTTCTCACTAAAATATAAAAACATTAATGCATTGGATAGATTAATTTAAGGAGCAGAATTCGTAATATTTCACTTATTGCTTAAAATTCTTTTTCGATTATAACACTTTCAAAAGATAGTTGAAAAAATTCTAAAAGAGTAAACAATTAATACAAACAATCCATATCTAAGACTATTTTAACTTCTCTTTGATTTATCAAAACACGTTGTTATAATCTCTGTGCTCTTGATCAAAGACAAAGGACATGGATAACTGAAAAATCGTGTGTCCCCCTTTGATTCTCTGTATTTTAATCACTGTACACACATTTTACTTTATGGAAAGCCATTAAATAGACCTCATTACCGACTTGATCTCACTGCTCTTATTCTAGTTAAATGAGTTACTTCCACTTCTGTATTATGTATTTGTTGCTAAGGCAATATGCCAAGTCACTTCTTGAGCTAGCTATAAAAGACAGTTAAGAATAATAAATTATTATTCAGATGCATTTAACGATGTTCTACACCAGCAACTCTATTTTGAGAGAGGACAGAATCACATTTGTGACTCTTGATACAATGTAACTGTTTTTGTAGGTGGCAGGCTTCCACCAGTAGGCTGCTGCTGAGGTAGCAGAATTTAGTTTGGAGAATTCATTTATAATTAGACTGAGCAGGGTCACAAAAAAGAAAATTGTTAGAGTCTGCTGATCCTTAGTTATGAAAGGAAGGCGGGATAACCAAGTAAATGAGTTATCTATATCCAGTTCAAATGGCAAATATTAAACTTTTTCCACAGGAGTTGGAAAATGGTCTTAGTTTTGGAGGTACGCTACAAGAAATAACTAGCATGTGGATTTTCCTGCTTTGATTGTGACATTTTCCCATCAGGTGTATTTACAAAGTGTTGCTGATTCTAAGAGAACTTTTTGCTTCTTTTTTAAATCTGTTCTTTCTGTTTTTGCTAGATTTCATGATATTTACAATTTATTGAAAACTATATTTCTTACATAATAAATAAATGAAAACCAAACTAGAATGCAAATAAAAACATAACAATGATACAAAGTATAGTTTATTTTCTGATAGTATCGTTTCTTGTCCTTTTGGCTAAAATCAAGTGTTGTTTCTTTTCAGATTTAAAGTCATCATATGTTTACATATTCTTCTACACTCATTTTAGAGTTTAATATTCAAATAGTGTATTTGCATTTCCAGAAACATGGGGTATATTTAGCCTCATGTATTATTTCATATAAACACATCTTCTTAGAAGTAGAACTTCAGTCAATATTTGGTTGAGTCATTTATTTGGTTGAAATCCAGCCAAAAATTTTCTTCCATGTGTCTTCTTTGGTTTAGGAAAGCAATTACATTCTGATAGAGTTGAATTCTTTGCTTCTGTACCAAGCCTTCTTTTCTAAAATTTGTCTATTTAACTTGTATAAAGACTTTGTGTTATGGCAACTGAGGAGAGCCTCTCATCTGAGTATCTCATTCTCTCATTTATGTATGTGTTCACTCTCTAAATAAACACCTGAGTTCCTACTATCCACTTTGGAGAGGTTCCTATGCTGTTGGGGAACTAAACATTAATTGAACAAGACCTCAATTCTAAATAAGCTCACAGTGGAATGAAGAAAACAATCACATAAGTGGATCATTATAATTCATTCTAGTAAATGAAAAGGTTAAAAATGTTTGGCTACCGAAAATAATGAAGAATATGCCAGAAGAACTTTGCAAATATCCCAATTCTTGCATAACTCTAGAGCATATTGCCTCTCATATAAAATGTGGCAGAGAATAAAGGTCAATTGGATAGTGACTGTAGAGCCTTAGCCAAATTTATAAATGTGATTACATTTATATAGACTTCCATTTTTCTCAGAATAATATTTGCATTAAGATCGTCTAGTGTCTGTTCAAATTCATTACCATATTTAATCACTTGAATAATGTTTTTGCACTGGATTGAACATTCACTAAAATAGTGTAATAATTTGCTTCCTTTGATGACCTCATTCACGTGAAAGGTATAAGCCACTGTAAAATTTGAATTCCCCTCTTTAACTGTTTAACTTGAATTTTATGAATACAGCTATTGATTCATGTGCATAAACCACAGTAATTTGGCATATTTAATTGAACTTATTGATGCTTATTCACTTTTTGTGTTATTGCTAATGAGATAATAAGCAACAAAGTCAAAATAATAGCAGGGACTGGCCAAGTGATCAATTTTTAACAGCTCCTAGAAAAATTGAGAAGTAAGGTAGACAAATCTCCAAAAACCAATGTAAAGAAAATACTATTCTAGTTAAATATTCCTGTTTCAACACATACTCTAGAATCACAGCACCTTGGATATAATTCCTAACTTCATATTTATAAGCTGTGCTTTTATTTCTCTCTACCTTTCCTCATTGGAAAAAATTGTTAATGTCGACTGAATAGACATGTTTAATGGTTTTCATATAGATATTTTGTCAAAGATTTAGCATTAAGCAAAGCAACTACTTTAAAGTGCCCCTTCCATAAATGATAATGATGCTGTCATTGCTACTGCAGTTTGGCAGTTTCTATAATATTTGTGGGTATTTAACAAAGAAAAATAAAAGACATGTACAATAATATTATCAAAGAAAAAAGCGGAGCTGGACAGTATAATATTAAAATAAGATTTTATTCAAGAGTATTACAATAGGGAAGAAGTGACTTCAGTATAAAATTGGATTCATTTCAAAATAATACATGGATCCAGCTGGGGATTTAACTCAGTGGTTAGAGTATTTACACTGCAAGCACAAGGCCCTGAGTTCAATCCCCAGCACCAAAAAAAAAGAAAGAAAGAAAGAAAAACAAAACAAAAAAAATACATGGAAACAGGAGAATTTCTAGCCAAGGAAAATGGTGGAATGGTAGGGAGTTAGTAGACAGAAAATTACTAAGTGAAAACATCAGAGCAAGACATAGTGGCACATGCCTGTAGTTTCAGCACTCTGGGAAGCTGAGACAGGAATTTGCCATCTGGCAAATTCAATCCCAGCCAGAATAACTTAGAAAGTCTCTGCCTCAAAGAAAAGAAAACTGAAGGAATTGAAGACAAGGGAATGCTTCCGTCTTGAATAAAAGCAAGAAAATAAAATAATTCATCCCTTTTTTCTGCTTAACCTATTTTCTCCCTCCATCAGCAACTTTTTTTTAATTTTTTTATTTTTACCAAGAACATGTATTGGTACATTGCATACATAATGATCATAATCAACATGGTTATTTTGTACCTGTACATGGTACATCTTGGTTTTCCCCCCTCTTCCCCCCTTCCCCTCCCCTTCCTTCCATTCGCCCACCCATCAGCAACTTTTGAAACAAAATCTATTTTACTGAGCATGCCTCAATACACTGGAATCTGACTTTGTAGCCGACTACTCTAAAAGAGCACAGGTGTTCTCTATGTGAGTAAACGCAATGTACACTTCTCAGAACTTATAGTTCTTCAAGGTAGAAACTAAAAACAAAACAAACAAACAATGACAACGACAACAACAACCACAAAAAACTGAATTAGAAAGTGATTCAGAGAACTAAGAGAGAAGGAAGAGTGTGATATCCTGGAAGCAAAGGAATCAGAGAAATGCATCCCCTAAAATGTATGTTTTCGATAATTTCTAATGTGTCTAGGTGGGAGGCTTAACTTCTGGATCCATGGAATCATTGTTGTGTTTTCTGATGGAGGGATGCTGTCGTTTGGACCTAAAACCTCTAGGCCAGCAGAAAGGTTATAGAAAGAAGAAGCAAAAATGTTGCTAATGATTAGGAGAGCTGGTGGTATGCCTTGCCACTGGTAGTCCCACTTCTTTTTCCTGAACATATAAATACAGGCTATGGGAGGGAGTAAAAGCCCCTGCAAGGAATTGTGAACTAGCTGCTGCTGTAATAGTCTTTAAAAGGTCACCCTACATTTATGATAAACCTGGCTGCTTCCAAACAGTAGGGAACATGGTGAGACCAGTGCATTTCATTAGTATGAACCCATTGCCGTACTTCATTCATCATGAAGTGATTTCGCTAACCAGAGGGATTGCTGGGTGGAATAACGTAAGAGTGGCTAAAGAGTTCTATAAATTCACAGTTGACAGTTTTGTGCAAAATATTGTGTACAGAGAAGCAAATTCATATCTGCAGTTGCTGTTCAGTCCGCTAAGAGGTAAACACTGCTCTTTTCAGGATAGAAATAGTTCAATGTAAAACTTTTCTCCAGGTACCTAGACGATCACTCCGTGGAATGGTATTATATTTGGGACTCAGTATTGGTCTCTACTTTTGGTCAACTGGGGAGTCACTGGTGACAACACCCAGATGGGTCTTGGTGTGTATAAGTCCAGTTTTATGAGACTATAGACAACTTCCATCCTCACCACCATAGCTATTTCATTCACAAGTCCATTGGTGATGTTGGATAGCTTGGGGAAAAGGAAACACATGAATATTGAAGCCTTCATCTAGCCAGGCGTGGTAGCCCATGCCTATAATTCCAGCCCTCTGGGAGGCTGAGGCAAGGCAATTTAGATATTTACCACAACCTTGTCTCAAAAGAAAATAATAATAATAATAATAAACAAAGGAGCAGGGGCTATAGCTCTGTTCGAAGGCCTTGGGCTCAAATCTCAGTAATGAAAAATTAAATTAAATTATTAAATAAAAAAATAAAATCCTCCTCTCCTGAGACCATGCTTTGAACATTCATTTGGGTCACAAACATTTTCATATCTTTGGCCCATTTAACAAGGTACAGCTACGTAATTCTTCTCTAAATTTTCTTGACACCAAATCTCTAATCATGTTCCTTCCAAGCTATAATCATCTAGTTAAATGATGGTACACAGCTCATGAACTAGTACTGTGATTGTATTTGTGGCTATTTCTCCTGTGCAAAGTGAACAACCAGGAACAGTGCTCAATTTCTTACCCCTGGACTGGAATAAATTCCCTTCTTCCTGGTCTTCAAGAGTATCTCTGAGTGGGGCTACAAGTATTCTCCATTTTTATGAGGAACCTGTATATCACAGAAAAGTATCTGTAAACTAGCCTTGAGTCATTTCTTCCTTTGTCAACTGATTGTAGAGAACTTTCCACAGAGCCATAGGAACATAGTAGGAGACAGAATGTAGTGTAATAAGAATATGGACCATAGAAATTTTGGCTACTTCCTTATGTAACTTACTTGTGTCTACAAGGTCTGTTCAAGCCTGATCGCATATGCAGACAGTATCTCACTTGTGTTAATTCAGTTTACAATTTTTTAAATTTTATGATGTTGAAGAAACAACACATGATCAGAAGAAACCATTTTCCTAATTTGAATTTTGACCTTTTCCTGGGTTAGCAATCTGTAGCATGATAGTCCCTATGGTGCTGGGCTACAGCGAGCCACAGCTCACAGTCAGCCATACAATAATGAGGTTAAACAAACTGTATTCTACACTGTGCCTCTTTGCTAAAGCATAATATTTGGTTGGGTAGGTAGATTATGGAAATTTTGACAGAGTATTTTCAATTTATAATAGGTTTACCAGGAGGCAATCTCATTGTACATCAAGGAGCATACGCATAGCAGCCCTATTTGATAATGGAAGGCTATAGCACCTGCTCAAGCTACGGATTTATGGGTCAGAGAAAATTCAGTTCATGATGGTTAACCTAGATCACAGGGTAACTTGGCAGTCCATGGTTCAGCACTCGATCTCTACTAAGACTCAGTAGCAGGTCAACAGCTCTTTCTCAAAGGGATACACAATATCCATAGAGGGTAACAGGGCTTTGCTTAAAAATAGAAAAGTTTGAACCAAAATTTACCTTTAAGGGGACTACTAAAGACTCCTCCCAGCAGGTTTCATGGAGATTTCAAGCACCACTGGATCTGCTGGAGCGTATGGCCAAGTGGCAGTGGGAGCTTTAATAGCATCCTGGAACTATTACAGGACCTTCTCTTACTCTGAGTCCCACTCAAAACTACCAATTTTTCAGGTTACATAGAAAATGGGTTGAACTAACAAAGCCAAAAAAAATGTGTTTCCTTCAAAATCCAAAGAGGCCTACTCAGTGCTGTGCCCCATTTTTGTCATAGGAGGACCCAGACACGATACTTGTTCTTTACCTCAAAAGGGATATCTCAACATGCTCCAAATGACAGGACCCATAGAAAACTTAATGAGTCAGAAGGGCCCTGAAATTTTTTCAGTTTTCTTTCCTACTTCTGACATGCAAATGTCTTACCAATAATTCAAGAGTAGTTGCCATTTTTGGCTCACTAGATTGAGTTGGCATAACATCATCAGCATGGTAGACTAATGTGGTATCTTGTAGAACAGAATCACAGTAGAGGTCTCTGCAAAACAAATATTGACACAGAACTACAGAGTTATATTCACTCAAGGTAGGAGAATGAAAGTGTATTGCTTACTTTCCCAGAGGAAAGCAAACTTCCTCTTCTGGACATTATAGATAAGTATGGGGAAAATAATTGCTATATGAATAGCTCCATGCAAGGTGCCAAAAGATATATTAATTTGTTCAAACGATGAAACCATATATATTATAGCAACTATAATTGGGTTCACCATCTGCCTAAATTTACAATAAGGCACAAGATCCATTTATTTTCTCCACAGGCCAAATAGGGGTATTGAATGAGGATGTGCTGGAAATTCCACCTGCATCTTCTAAATCTGTGATGTTGGCAGTAATCCTTTCAATTTCTTCACTGGGGAGGTATAGTTTTGGGCTTATTATTTTCCTAGGTAGAGCCACTTGCTTCTTCTAATACCTTCAACTTGTCTTTCCAACCATAATACACTTAAGAAAGTATTGTGAAGGCTCTTCAATTTCTGAGTATATCTATTCAAAATATGCGTTTCAGAACTGCGGACATAACTACAGGATGGTTTCATAGACACTTAGGCCTGCTGTAAGTTGGGTCTGAGCTAAAATTCCATTCATCACCTACACCCCCATAAGCACCTCCTCTATTTGTTGAATTTTGTGGCATGGTAGGGTTTTTCTGGAATTAGTTTCAGTTCAGAGCCAGGGTCCAGTAGTCCCTTAAAGAATAGATTATTTTATTTCCCAAAAGGCATTGTCTTTGGTAAAGGCATTAAGTCTCTTTTGGGAAATCTGAGAGAAAAATTAACAGCATACATTTTGACAGTCCCTGGGGCCTTTCCACAAGGGGAACCAGTCTCCCCCTCAGTCAAACAGTTCTGGGTTTAGAAACAAACTCAGGTCTGAAAATTGGGAAGTCATGACTCTGTTTGCACAATTTATGCTAGAATTTATTCACCTGACCTAGACATTTTCTGCCTGTACATGGCATGTAATAGATTTGTGGGCTTCCTATTTTGTTTCTAGGAACACTGTGATTGATTAGATAGTGCTACAGGTCTGCACAAGTCATACTATTGTGGCTAGTGCTTTGACTCTACTATTCATTACAATAATTATGTCCATCTTGCCCTTGGCAGTTTAGTGTTGCTATTTGGTTTCTGGCCTTCTAGGAGTCAATCCTAATTTGTTGACTGTATTTCCTCTGTAAAGACTGAGCTATCAAGAGGACAATCACAGAATTAAAAAAAAAATACCAGAACTCTCTTCTAATTTATTTTCCACAATAGTCATAAAAAGGTGTGTTTTCTAGGCTTTTTCAGTGTAGGTAAATAGATAATTAGTGACAAATATTTCATCTAATTCCAGTCAGTCTAAGATTTTAAATACCATCCTTTACAATAAACTAAAATAGATCCAGCATTCCCAGCTTGCTCACTGTCATCCACCTTTTCATCCATATCTTGGCAAATCAAATGAATAAAATGTTAAAATTCTTTCTAACTCCCTGAACTATAAAAGTAACTGTGGAACATTTATTCAGTGAGCCCACATCAAATCATTTAGCATGGTCCACCTTTATGCTGATGCACTGGCAGGAACTCTTTAGCTAGCAAAGAAAACTAATCAGTATTTGGGAGCTCAGTGTTTCCTCATTCATCAACGTATTGCCACTCATCCCCGCTGAAACTTTCAGGGACCCTTTCTACTTTGTGGATGTGACAAAACACCTGAAAGAAACCATTTAAGGAAGGTTTATTTTAGATCACAATTTATGTCCATGATCAGTTGGATCCTTTCTTTCTGGGCCTGTGGTAAGGCAGGACATCATGGCAACAGGACTACATGGCAGAGCAATTCTTCTCACTTCAGAGCAGAGAGACACAAAGACAGAGAGAGGGAGAGAGAGAGAGAGAGAGAGAGAGGGAGAAACTAGGGATAAAATGTCCCCTTCAAAGGCACCAATGTGTGTAGTGACCTATTTCCTCCATCTAGGTCCCAACGCCATAAAATTACTCTATCTCCTAATAGCCCCCTAAGCTATGAATCTACTAATAGATTGATCCATTGATAATATTAGAGATCTCATGATTCAAGCACCTACCTTTGAAGTCTGTTGCACCGCAGACCAAGCATTCTACACATGAATTCTGGGTGATGTTTTGGATCCAAATCGTAACAATGTCCTAATAATAGCAGTAGACACAGTATGAAGATGGGAATTCAATTTGCACTGTATTTCAGCATTTATACAATTATATTCAGTGTTTTATATTTGGCAATCAGCCTTGCAGCTGCAGGGGATAAAAGTCTAAACTTTCAGCTTATATATCTATACTTTCAGATCTGTGCCTCATTAAAAATATGAATTCCTGATCTTGTCTTTTTATTTCCTTACATTGTCCAGTAGCATTAGAAGCAAGTAGCAAATCTATTTTATTTGTTCGATGAAGCTGTTCCAGAGTGTAACATAAACGTTCACCTAGCTCTCCCCTTCTTTTAAGTAGTTTAGGGGTATTGAATAGTGGTATTTTGCATATAACCTTTGCTAGAGCTATCAGTTTTCTCTTTACTACTGGAAATAGTAGTTTCTTTAAATCTAATCAGATTAGAGACCAAGGTCTACAAGCCTCTGAAACATTACAGAGAAGTCACCCTTCAAATGATTTGCCTACAGAACCAAAATTGATACCAAAATCTGTGTTACTGGTTTGTGTTCTCCAGAGAAACAGAGCAAAAGAATATTTATATAAACATGAGACATGATCATACAATATGGAGAACGTTTAAATTTAAAACAAATATTACTGTAAAAGACAGGTCGCTATCAATCTCCCTCAAAATACTCCTACTCACTGAAAACACATTTATTCCATCGTTCTTGCCACTTTCTGAAGCATTTCTAGAAGTCCTCTTTCATGAATGTCTTTAGTTGTGGTGTTGTGGTTGACTTGATGTCCTGAATCAATTCAAAATATCTACCTTTTGTGGTTATTTTGACTTTGGGGAAGAACCAGAAGTTGTATGGTGCCAGATCCTGTTAATAAAGTGGAGGATGCAGCCTAATACTGTTAAGAGCCTGCCTTTCTACTGGATGGCACTTGACAGCAGCATTCACTAGATTCCTCATCATAACTTGAAAAAACACCCAGGAAAGAAGAGTTCCAGAATTGCTTCAGAAAGTGGCAAGAATTATGTGATAAACATGCTTGAAGTGAGGGCGAGTATTTTGAGGGGGATTGATGGCAATGAATCTTTTACTGTGATAAATTATTTTAATCTAAAAATACATCATATATTTTGATTACATCTAGTACAGCTATATGTATAGTACATATATGAACTATATATGTATATAATACATGTACATGTGTACAATATGTATATATATAAATTATCATATATGTGATACACATATATATACAGATAGATTGATGATAGATGAGAGAGAGAGAGAGAAGGTGGAGATCAAGTAAAGTGATGATGCATTTATGTTCAAGTGCCTTAGAATAAGGAGAGATTCCTTTCTTAAAGATAGCATATTCAAGACCCAAAAAGAGACAATTTTCCAGTTTGAGTCTGAAAGCACGAAAAGACTATTTTTTAATGGTGTCTTTCTGTTTGGTGTGTTTTGGTTTGTTGTTTTTGTTTGTTTATTTGTTTGGTGGGTTGGTTGGTTTCGTGGTGGTGAAGATCAAAGCCAGGGCTTTTGATATTCTAGATAATCACTCTGCTATACTCTAGCTCTAAAACTTATTTAAAGGAACACAGTAATTTTCTGTCAGAATAGCCTGGTTAGAAGATTGGTAGAGAACAGCAAGGTAATATGAAGGAAGTTTATTGAGTAATGTAATTCTTTCATCTTTTTATTGGGATGGTGCTTATGTTTACCAGAACTATGAAATATGGGTTGAGGATTTAGCTCAGTGGTTAGAGTGCTTGCCTAGCAAGCACAAGGCCCTGAGTTCGATCCCCAGTACCAAACAAACAAAAAATTATGAAATGTACATTGAAAGGTGATATATTTTATTGTATGTAAATTTTGTTTTGATAAATTGGACAAAACTGGAATATTTACAAGTGCATAATCGAGACTTCTGTAGTTCATATATTGAAAACTAGGCTTCCTAAAAACTCTTACGAATGGAAACAATGTAAAATATACTGAATATATGTTTTAAAATAATTAAGTGAAAAGGCAGGTTTTAAAGAAAGTGCTAAATCCATACAGGTCTAAAATAGAGTAGAATGCAAATATCACTGTTTGCTTTCTTAATTTTAATTTCTGTTTGAATATGCTAGGCCATGGAAGAATAAAAATGATACCACTGAATATTCAAATTGGGAAATATAATTGATATAATATTATCAAATACACAATCCATGGGGCTTAGGATTTAGCTCAGTGGTTACAGTGCTTGCCTTGCAAGCACAAAGGTGCTGAGTTTGAGCCCCAGCACCAAAATACACACGTACACACACACACACATTCCAAACCCCCAAAGCTCATATTAAAATCTAGCATTAATATACCCTCTCTCTATATATATGTCTTTACCTGTTTTGGTGGTTCAGTGGTGAGGTAAACATTTATATTATCCGAAAACTCAGAAGATGGGTCCCAAATGATCCCTGCATCCTGGTAATCATGACCTCATACAATTTATTTCTCATTAATAGAACAGCAATTTTAAGGAAATGCCGTTTCCAGGATTAGATTAAGTTGCTTCAGACTTACAAAGCTGTAGTAATCAAAAAAGCATAATATTAGCCTAAAAACACATACAGCAGTGGAAGGGAACAATGTTAAGAAGTAAATCTGTACATCTATAGCCAACTGATTTTCGACAAAGGTGCTAAGAATAGACATTGGAGAAAGGACCATCGGGTCAATAAATGGTTCAGGGAAAATCAGACATCACATGTAGAAGAATGAAACTAGACTCCTACCTCTCATCAGTTATGAAAATCAACTCAAAAAGATTAAATACTTAAATGTGAGGCCTGAAAAAAGAAAACTATAGTACCTCTGATAAACGAAATACTTGACATTGAAATGAACAAAGGTTTACCTATATCCCCTTTCTCTTCTGTTAATTTTTACTTAAGGCATTTAGCAACTGTAGGTATGTATACACTCAATAAGGATCATTGTATTTTGATTAATTGACAATTTATATCATCCTGGCATATTCCTACAGCTTTCTGACAAAAGTTCTCATTCTAAAGTCTAATTATCAGATGTAAATATAATTTTACTCAAATTTTTATGCTCAGGGTATGTGTGGCATATAATTTTGTATTTTCCTTTCAACCAATCTCTGTATTTATTTTATAATCTTTCTTATATATGGTATTTAATTGAACCCTCCATTTTATTCTATCTTACAATATCTGCCTTTCACATGGATTTTTACCTAATTATATTAACTGCAAACATTTTACTCGCGATCTTGGTTTTTGTTTTTGGATACTTATTTTCTTTGTTTTCTCACTTTTGTTCAGAGATCATTTAGTTTAGCATTCACTTTCAAAAATAGTATAAAGAGATTTCCCAAACTTTCCATGCAGCTTTCTTAATTATTGAAACTAATAATATGATAGTATTAAATAATATAATAGTATTAAATTATTATTTGTGTTAACAGGGTTTATTTGTTTTTAACTAACTTCCTGCAATGTACTTTCCCAGAAACTAAACACAGATCCCATATTGTTGAGCTGTTCATGTCTCTATGACACTTTTTAATAATATAGCTCTATTATTTTATGGAATGCTTCAAAATTTGGACATTTCTGATGTTTTTCCACAACTACATTGAAATAAGTATTGTGCGTCTCATAGAGGTAATTTGTTTTTCTCTCTTCATTATATTAGACATTATATGATGTCAGTATGTATTATTATTGGGGATGTGAAATTGCTATATTGTTTTGCATGGTCATGGACAGTTTTCTACCATGTAATTAAATTATTTATTCTTTATTAGTACTTTTTTGCAGTACATAATGTTTGCATTCATTTTGGGGAATATGCACATGTACATAACACATCCTAATTCCTTTATTAAACCCCTCCCCTCTGCTTCATCCCATCTCCCTCCATCTTTTGAGGCAAGTTACTTGAGACCAAGAAAATATTCTCTTTTTCCTCAAAATTTTCTCTTCTACACTCATCATCCTCTTGTACATATTGTCTCAGCCATTATTACTGTCATCTTCGAATAGTGAATTTCTATTTCTTTCACTCTATATACATATACATGAATTTGAATTCATCAGCAATCGAGTCGTCCTTTCTTTTGCAACAGCTTAGTTTTTTTCATTACCAACTCATACAAATTTATTTCATTTTGTTAGTGTTATAGCACAGTAATATCATTATATATTTTATTACTCACAGCTATCCAAATTTGGATATTTGTGATATTTTCCAGGATTGTTACTGCGCCTTTATGCTGGAACTTTACGAATATATCTTTTAGTGCATTCCTATTTTTGGAGTCACAAGACGCTTCGTATTCAAACCAAAAATTCTTTACCACACACTAGAGTCGAAAAAATCTTTACAGAGCCTTAGTTCCTTTCAGTAACAAAGATTTTTAGAAACTAATATCAGATTGATGAATATAATCATATCTACTAACAAGTCACTCCCAGTAGTCATCCTCTGTGGACTGAGTTACAAAATACTTTTATCAGAACTAACCAGTGGATGCTTATATATCTTTATTTGTGTTTCTATGTATGTGTATGCATACATATAGGCACAATCACTTATATATAGATGTACTCACACAAATACCTCTTAATCCAATCTAACACCATTGTTTTTATATGAGAATATCCTGTTTTTATTTATAAATTTTTCTCTAACATTTAAAAACATAGATCTTATAATCTACACTGTATGTATTTAGTTTTACAATGCCAAGTATTAAATTCAGGACCTCTTGCATGGTACACAAATACTCTACCTCTGTGCTATAGTCTAAATACTTGTCAAATTTTTCAATCTTAACACAAAACCAAGTAGTTTTGTAATTGCTAACCCATGTTTTCTGGAAAAAATCTAGAAACTAAAGTATGCATTTGTATATAACTATCATTTTTTTAACTTTATTTAATGAAAAACACTCTTTTCCAAAGAATACATAAGATAGCTCCTTCCCTGTCCATTCTCTTGGTATAATTATGTGAGTTAGTTTTTGACGAGTAATATTCACTGATCACAACCTGTATTCTAAGCCAGAATTCTACCATATACTGATAAATTTTTATTTGCATATAAAAATTTCACTTTTTGTCATACTTATTTCTGACTTTTGGAAATTTGTACAGTAACCATCACCACACTTTCTTACAGACTATTCCCCGTATCTCCCAAATTTCCACAATTTCTCTTTTTGTGGTCTTTCTACTCCTGACAGCCTTCTACTCCTCAAAACCAGTGCACTCTTTTCTATCCGTACAGTTCGATTTTTCTTGAATATGAGCTTAAAAAATAATGTAGACTTTTTTTTTTTGGATAAGCCTCTTTCACTAAATTCTAAATTCTCCAGTTCTCTGGAAATAAGCCACAGTATTTTCAGTTATACGAAGACAAACCTGATATTGGCATACAGTAAAAACCAATTAATAGCAACAACTATGCCACTTTGGCCAAAGCAAAAACAACAAAATGAATGTAAAATAAAACAAAACAAAAACAAAAAATAAAAAAAGGTGGGAATCAAATGGAACCTCTAGTTGTAGTTTTTTTGAGGAATCTCCATACTGCTTTCCACAGTGGTTAGACCAATCTACATTCCCACCAACAGTGGAGGAAGGTTCCTTTTTCCCCACAGCCTCATCAACATTTGTTATTGGTTGATCTCTGATATGAGTAATCATAAGGGTAAATAATGTCAGAGAGGTGTAATAGATATTATATAAAATGAAGATGATATTGAAAAGAGAGGAGAACTAGAAAGGGGGGAGGGGGAAAAGAAAGAAGGGGAAAAGGAAAGAAAGAGGAAAGGGAAAAAATGGGAAAATATAAATAAACCTACTGTAAATAGGGAAGAGGGGAGCAGAAGGGAGGGGGACATTGTGGTGGAATCAATGTCCTTTGCATGTAAGAAAGATGTGGATTTTGAAGATCAGAAATTGAAACCTTTGGTTTGAATGTGTTCCTGAAAAGTTCATGAACTGGAAATTTAATCTCCAAATTCATATGTTAATGGTATTTGGAGAGGGTGGTCTTTGGGAAGTGAGTAGCAATAGAAGAGATCATAAGGCTAAGGCCCCCATGATGGCATTAATGGTTTTATAGGAAGAGGAAGAGACACCCAAAGTGGCACATATCTTGCTACCTGATATATTCTCCCATGGTATGATGCAGCAAGAAGAGCCTCACCAGATGGCCAGATAATGCTTTTAGATTTCCCGGCCTTTAGAAATGTGAGTTAAATAACCTGTATTCCTTACAAATCACCTGTTTCGTGATATTTTTATAGCAATAGAAAATTGACTACAACAATATCTTATTATAGTTTTGATATATTTTTCCCTTATGATTGGTGAAGTTGAGTGTCTTTTCATGTATCTGTTGCCATTTGGAGGAACGCCTATTTAAGCCTTTTGCCCATTTTATTGGGTTATTTTTTGAGATAGACTTCCAGGTGTGGGTCTATATCCAAAAGTGTTGAAATTAGGAATTCAAAAGCATTTCTGCACTCCCACATTCACTGCAGCATTACATGCATTAACTAAAATTTTAAAAATGTAGTGTCCACCAATGGATGATTCAGTCACGATATAGAGTATATACATGTAGTGGAATGTTATCTAGTCTTTAGAAAAAAACAGAATTCTGTCACGAGCAATATGCATGAACTTGGTGGTAGTCAACTAAGCGATGGTACGGTGCTCATGCCAAATACTGGTAAACACTAAAGTTCTGAGTAGAAATAATGAAAGATGAAAGAAAACCATTTTGCATAAAATTACAGGCTGTTGAAAGTTAAGCTAGTTGAAAGTGTATGGGAAATAAACAGTGTACTATCGTTTTGAGTCATCATAATCAATTGTTTTAAGTCATTTAGGTCATGTTTCAATAACAGAGGCAATATTCTTTAACTAAAAACAAGTTAGTTATGGAGCTCATTTTGTACATAACCTTCAATTTTTATCAAAGCCTTTGTTTCTGCTATGTCTACAAGCTAAACCAGCTGTGAAAGGTGCAAGCATTATAGTGTGTATTCAGCAAAGATCTGTCAATTTGTGCTTAGTGCAAGGCAAATGGCTTTGTCAGTTGGGGCTACAATTTATCAAGCTGGCAGAGAAACAATTTTCATTGCTGTAAAAAATTTTACTGTGGATATTCAGTTCTGAACAGTTAACATGTAAGTGCGGACTGAGCAGGTGACTTCATCTATGTCTTATCTGTATTGTAATCATTAATGGCACTGACCAGGAGATGAAGATCATCTGGTTCCCTGGAACCTGGAACGAATCTGTCTGACAGATTTATTTGCCTCAACTGCCACCAAGAGTCCCCGGGTTTCAGGAACAGATGTAATGTAGCAAACCAGCATCTCCCTATAGAACAATGAAAAGCCTTTTTGTCACAGCTGCTTCGGGACGAACACAGGACAAAGAAAACAGGAAATGTTAATTCTCAAAATTACACGAATAGCTTAAATTTCTAGCTAATCTACTTTCCAAGTAAGAAATGAAAACAGTGACCTGTTTTTCAGCAGAGTTATATCTACAAGTGGTTTACAAACTACAATGCCTCAATACGGATTTCTGTAGGTGGAAAATGTACATGCAGACAACAATTCTTCTAGTAATGTTCGAATGGACTTATTGAATCGCTATTGAATCGCTGACTGACAGCTTTAGTGTGCCAACACTGGAAAGAAGTATTTAAATATTATAAAAATTTTGTATAAAGAATTAATTGATGAACAAATCACAGGTGAAGGAAGACTCTAGACATTATTCTAGCATGCTAAGGTCTCACATATCTGCCTGATTTGACATAATTCAAATTTTGAAAAGTATTTGAACATATTCCTTTTTTACTATAAATGAGAAGGGTATGTTTGAGTTTATCTGTCATGAAGAAAGGATCAGGAATGAACTCAAGATACAGAAGTTTTGATTGGTCTTTATTACCTGTACTTATTACATCTTAGCCTAGATGACTAAATATTTGTGTAGGGACTTAAATATTTGATCAAAGAGAAGTGTGTGGCTCATAATTAATTTAGCCTTCCCAGATATTCATTCCCAAATACAATTTGCATTTTTCTAAAGCATGTGTGCACACACACAGTAACAGCAACTGACTGAGAATTTTCAACCAGGTAGTTGGATAACTACGAAATTTTCTGTTTTCAATCATCTTCACTTCTTTTTATTTTGTTTTAAATAAACTGGTAAACTATCTCTTTTGCAAAGCTAAAGCTCTAATGCTAAAATTATTAATAATAATGGCTTACCGTATTCCTAGAACTGCATCATGTATTTTTTGAACCTTCAAATTAAAAGTATTATGGTGAAAGCACCAAATTAGAAATATTATGGTGTATGAGGGCAGAAAGCTCCTCCACCTCTAAAAGCCAGGAAGGTGATAGGAAAAAAAAAAAAAAAGGAAGAGTCAGGGACAAGAATACACTCTTCTAGGTCATGCCTCAGTGACTCAACTCTTCTTATCAGGCTCTACCTCCTAATATGTGACTTTTAAGGGATATTTTATATCTAAGCAATTACAATGTGATTATTATTATTGCCGCTAATTTACAGAAGAAAAACTAAAATTCAAAAGCTTTAACAGATTTTAAATTTTACCCAAATACTAAATGTAGGCCTAAAATATGAATGTAGGTCTTCCATTCTCCACATTTTGGAGACTGGAAATGTATTAAATTGTAGTGTTATATATATCTATCTTATTTTTTCTGTGACCTTGACCTCTCAAATATAGTTTTTCCTCACAATTCCTCTATCTTCAATGTCTCATTCAAGTGTCTTTCACTAGTATTATGCTTAATTTTTCCCATTAAAAAGAAAAAATATGAAAATGAGTGAGTAGGTGAGAGGAGGAAAACCTGGAGAAGAAATAGACAACAAATTTTATCAGATGTGTTTAGCTTACTGATTTATCTCAATTCTTAAACAAACACACTTAAGAAGAAACACTTTTTACAAGATCATCATAATTGCCTAAAGGCAGCAAGGCTCATGAGATGCTTGGAAGATGCTGACCAATATCAGCATGTTGTAAGTGAACAGAAACCTCCAAATGCGAAGGCAATTTGAAGAAACCCACCAGATGAATTCCAGTATCAGGGGTATTTGTAAAAAGAAGCAGGGTCACCCTCTGCTTAGGGTCACCCTCAGGTCTTGCACTGTGCACAGACCAGGTCGTGTGAACATACCATTATATAGAAAGATCTAGTTGTCTGAGTGAAGAAGAGGAGTGAAGCAGAGGCTGCCAGCCTAGCAGCCTCCACCCAGTTCCACGCTGTTCTTATTCTCTCCCTACTTGGATAAGGGAGATAAGCCCAGCAAAATGTTCATAATGTTTACTGATTAGGGCACAATGGAAAGCACAAGCCAGAGAATCACTTCACTGGCAGCGACTGAGTCAGAACTAGCAAGTTCTGGATGCAGAGAAAAATAAAACGCGTGATTCTGGTTCGGGAACTGGAACCAGATATTGAAAGATCTATGTGATGGTGCAAATTTCAGGGTCTCATAGCAGCTGTGGCTGGTGTGATCTGGGGATACAGAAAATATGGAGCAGTACTAGAGTAGGCATTTTCCCATTACTACGCCCAAATGAAACCAAATTCGACGTCCCTGCAGAAACTCTCCAGCCACCCACCAAACACTACTGAGCTTTGTGCCCAAGTGAGCTCTCTCCCATCAATTCCCAAATGCTACTGAATTCTAAGCAGAAGAGTCCCCTTCCACTAAGCTCTAAATGCTACTGAATTTGCAGGCTGGATAGAGATTCTTTTGTGTGTCATGGACAGAGCTTGGTACAGGCAGAAACCCAGGGAGAAAAGGTGCAGTAAAATTTGGCACCACACATTTGCCTGAAGAGGTGCTGAAAGAGCAGACATAAACAGCTGCAGTGATTTCGTGCAGGGAGGTGATGGAGATGGAGGAAGCCTCTCCAGAGATCAATGGAAGATTGAGCTCTAGACAAGTCCTGCTGTGCCCTCCCAACACAACTGAAGGTTTGTGGCCATAGAGAGATAGGCAAAAACCTCCAGCTAACCATACCCACAAGTGCACATGCTGAAATCTAGCATAACTCTGCCTACAAAAGAAAATGAGAGGCAGTTTCAGCAGTCTTTCTGACTCGGCAGCATATTCACTCTCTTGTAGGCAAGAGAACAAGTCTTATAGAAGAACCAGCTCAAGTAGCAGTTGACACTCCCAAACTTCTATCCATAACCAGAGAGAAAAAGAGTTGAGCCTCCCCATAAGTGCTACAAAACCACATCTCCCCGTTTTTAAACTATGGCAGATGAGCACACTGGTCAAATTTTGACTGCATCATAAATAGAACTGGTAAGACTCTTTACAATTAGGGGTGTGTGTGTGTGTGTGTGTGTGTGTGTGTGTGTGTGTGCACGTGCGTGTGCATGCATGTGTATGTGTTTCTTTTTTACTTTTCATCTGGTATTGCTTTTTAAAAGACTTGGGTGACAGGGCTGTTGTGTGTCACTAAGACCATAAAATTCTGAGATATTGCTATTGCTTTTAAAAAGCTACACTAGGTTTTTCCATCCCCCAATTTTTTTTCAAATTCCCTATACAGTTTTGATGAGGAGAAAGGTCATGAAACTTAACTATCTGGGACCTAAAATAAGATTTAGCCCTCACCTTCTGCTTCTATAACCTTGCTTGCTTGCTCCTTGTTTTGGTCAAAACCAAGGTGGTATAACTTCCAAGAAAAGAAAACGTAGGCAAGAAACTGAGATTTAACTCCCCTATATAAACCTTGGAATTTCTTTGTTCAGAGCCCAGGTTTTTAGAGTGCAAACTCTCCTGGGCCTGTCCACGTAAATAAACCTGCTATCTCCAACTCTCTGAGTGGCACTTGGTCTCCTCTCAGTCTTTGCATATCTTCCATAGTGTTCCATTTAAAATCATCCCTCCTTTCCTTTTTATCTTCCCTTTCATGACCTTTTACATTCCCCTCTTCCTTTGCATCACAAAAATACTATCAATACAACATTTAATTCTTTTCTCCTTCTCTTTCTCTCTTTTGTCTGGTATTGCTTATACTAAGAGCTAGCAACATAAGTATAGTGGATTGAAACAGAGTTTCTAAACCATATTGCAGCACTTGGTTCTGAACTTCTTACAGCTTCCCTCAAACTCCAAATATACTTCCTTCTCTCTTCTGCTCGCCTCTTCCTGCACATAACCTCTCAAGTGCCCTCTCTCCAACCCTCCATTTCTGACATAAAAAGAATATCACCAAAGACCTATGTATTTTATTTCTTTCGTTTGATGCTATCACTTTTTTCTTTCCTTTTCTTCTGGTCGATTTTCTTCCTTTTTCCTTCCTTCTTCCTCTGCATTCCAGTCTACTCATCATCAGTACTATTTGATTGTATAATGACCTGGGTTATTGAAAGACATGAGAAATATTTTAAAACAAGTTTTAATTATATGATTTATATATAGTGTTGCTTCTGTAGATACTAGTACAACCAATAGTTGTTTTGTCCTTGCAATGCCATGATCAAGACTGATCCTAGTATAGTACATTGAAGTTTTTGACCCTCTACAATGAATGCCAAAACAAAACTAAAGCCAAGATCATATCACAAAGAGACATACACAAACTAAAGCGTTCCCCATAATAGCAAAAGTTTTTTTTTTTTTTCTTTAATCCTGATCTTCAACCATCAGCACAAAAATAGTAGAAACATGAGGAAAGAAGGTAACAAGATGCCTTCAAAAACTCTTAATTTCCCAAAAGCTGATCTCACAGCCCCTGAAGTGAGGGAACTTCCAGGCAAATAACTCACAATCCAAATGTTAAAAATGTTTGAAGAGATCAGTTAAGAAACAAATTTGTAAGATATTCAGTGAGCTCAAAAAGGATGCAACTAAACACAGGAAATAATTGATACATTCAATGATTTTAAAGAAGACACAAACAAAAGTTGATTGAATTAAAGAAGGCATACAAGAGCACAAATGCCTAAAGAATTAGAAATGACAAATGGTATCCAAGCTAAAATAGTGTACTCATTAGGAAATATTCAACTGAAGGTATGGAGACCATTATGTCAATCTCAGGAGACTGTCAGGAGATGAAGAGAAGGTTGAAGCATTAGATCATGTAGTCACTGACAATCTAAAAACAGCAAGAAATCATGAATGATGGATTTAACAGCTGCCACATGACAAAAAACCCTAAGAATTATACGGTTAGGGAAAGGTTAGAAGACAATACCAAAGGTATAAAAAAATTATTCACTGAAATGATAGAAAAAATTTCCAAATCTAGGCAAATAAAAGAACAATTGCTAAATAAAGCATGTAGGACACCAAAGAGTCTGACCAGAATACAATCTATCTACAATACTTCATAAACAACCTCTCAGAAATTTATCACAAACAGGAAGGAAGATAGCCTCTTTAACAAACGATGCTGGAAAAATTGGCTGGCCACATGCCGAAAATTAAAACTAGATACATGTCTGTCACCATGTACTAAACTCAAATCAAAGTGGGTCGAAGATCTAAACATTAAAACAGAAACACTAAACCTACTGGAGAGTAGAATAGGAAGAACTCTCGAAGACATAAGGGTAGGAAAAAAATTTATGAACAGAACCCAGACTGCACGGGAAATAATACAAAGGATCAGTGCTTGGGACCTCATCCTACTAAAATGCTTTTGTACAACAAAAGAAATCATTAATAGAGCAGAATGAAAAGCCACAGACTGGGAAAAAAATCTTTGCCAGCTGTCCCTCAGACAAAGGTCTAACATATAGAATACATAAAGGACTCAAAACTACTCAGCCCCCCCCCCCAAATTTAAAGACCAAAACCAAAAATGGGCATCTGAAATGAATAAACACTTTTCAAATGAAGAAATAAAAATGGCAAATAAACATAAGAAGAAATGTTCAACATCACTGGTCATTCGAGAGATGCAAATAAAAACATCACTAAGATTCCATCTCACTCCAGAAAGAATAGCTATTGTCAAGAAACCAACCAACAACAAGTGTTGACAGGGCTGTGAGGAAAAAGGTACCCTTCTCCACTGTTGGTGGGAATGTAGACTAGTCCAATCACTATGTAAATCAGTATGGAGATGCCTCAAAAAACTAAATCTAGAGGTTCCATTTGATCCAGCTATTCCTCTGCTTGGTATCTTCCCAGAAGAATTGAAAACCTCATACCATAGAGATATATGCACAACCATGTTCATAGCAACACAATTTGTAATAGCTAAGTCTTGGAAACAACCCAAATGCCCAACAATTAAGGAATGGCTAAAGAAGATGTGGTTTTTCTACACAATGGAGTACTACTCTGTCACAAAAAAGGATAAACTAGAAACATTTGTAGGTAAATGGATGCACCTTGAGAACACACTCTTAAGTGAAATACATCAGTCACTCATGAGTACACAGCAAATTGTTTCTCTGATATGAGAAACCATAAGTGTACATAAAGACAAAGAGGCATAATAGATACTAGGTAAACTAAGATAATATTCAAAAGAGAGGAGAACTAGAAGGGGAAAGAAGGAAGGGAAAAGGGAAAGGGAAAAAATGAAAAAATGTAAATAAACCTGCTGTAAATAAGGAAAGGGGAGAATGGAAGGGAGGGATGGGGAAGGGGGGAACCAAGATACATGATGTATAGGTACAAAATAACCATGATAAATGGGATCATTATGTATACAATGAACCAATACATGTTCTTGGTAAAAAATAAAAATTTAAAAAAAAAGAAATTTATCACAAACAATACTAAAAGCTGTTAAAAAACAAAATCAAGTATTCTGTGAAGGCAAGGCTATCAGAATAATGACAGATTTCTCAATACATACTTTAAAGACCAAGAAAATTTGAAATGATGTATTTCAAACTCTAAAAAGAAGCAAATTCCAATTAGATTACCTCTTCTTGAAAAAATTATTGTTCAAAATTGAAGGTGAAATAATACCTTTTCATGATGAAGAGAATCTACAGAAATTCATGACCCAAAAACCAGCACTGTGGAAAGTACTCAAGGGTGTCCTAGACAGTGAGGCCAACATCACAAAAGAGCCCAAAGAAAAGAATATATCTAACTTTGAGAGTTGTTTAAAAAAGGAAAAATACAGAAAGGAATCAGCAGTGGCAAAATAATGCAATGACAGAATTCACAAAGCACCCTTCAATAAAAACACTCAAAGTCAATGATCTCATTTCCCTAATCAAAAAATCACAAACTAGTAGATTGAATCAAAAAATAAAAGCCAACTATATGTTACCTGCAAGAGACAAATGTCATTCACAAAGACACACATGGACTGAAAATGAAAGGATGGAAAATTTCATGTATCCAGAATGTGAAAGTAAGCAAGGGTATCTATTATATTTTCAGAAAAAGTGAACTTTAAGGGGAAACTGATCAGAAGAGACTAAGAATGTATTTTAAAGTTAAGAATTTAATGAGAAGAGATAACAATTGGCATACGAAATTTCATAAAACAAATGTTACTAGACATAAAAGGACAAATTGCAACCAATACAGTCGTGGTGGAGAATTTCATTACTCTCACAAATAGGTCTGCCAGACCAAAAGAAAAACAAAAACAAAAACAAAAACAAAAACCAAAGAAAAACAAGGAGAAAACAACAATGACAACAAAGTAATATCAGAGTTGAAACCTGTAACTGAATAAAAGAATTTAACAGACATCTACAGAAGGCTTCATCTAACAACATCAAAATACTCATTTTTCTCAGCAGCACACAAGACTTTCTCCAAAGTAGACAACATTTTAGGTGATAAAGAATACTTAAATAAATATGAAAAATTGAAATAATCTCCTAAATACTATTGAATCGCAACAAAATGAAACTAGAAATCATCAGCAAATGACACTACAGATATCAAGCACATGAAAATAAAATAATATAATCTTGAATATACAGTGGGTCACAGAAGAAATCAAGGAAGAAATTGAAAAGTTCCTAGACTCAAATGATAATGGCACAACATACCATAACCTGTACAATACAATGAAAACAGTTCTAAGATGAAATTTATAGGTGCAAATGCCAGAATTAGAAATATAAATGTTGGATATGAGTAACTTAATGGTGCATCTCAACCTCCAAGAATAAAAGAGCAAGCCAAATCCAAAAGTTGAAGATGTAATACAAAATTATAAATACCAAAGTGTAAATTTATGAAAACAATATGAGAAAAACAACACAAAGTATCAATGAAAAGAGTTGATTCTTTCAAAGAATAAATAAAATAGATAAACAGACAAATTTAATAAAAGAAAGAAAAGAGTAATATCAATGTATCAATGCAATTAGATATATAAAAGGACACTTCAAAATGGTTGATATCCAGAAGATTATAAGAGACTATTTTAAAAATTTATATTTCCATAAGTGGGAGAAGCTAGAAGAATTGGATAAATTCCTAGACACATATGAATTATCAAATATGAATAAAACAATATCAAAATCCTGACTACACCAATAAATGGAAGTGAAATTCACTAACAGGAAGTAATGAAACACTATAAATCAAGAAAAAAAGACACCTTGTATTCACCAATAAATTTTACCAGAAATTCAAAGAATTTATGCCAATATTCTTCAATATCTTCCACGAAATTGAAAGGAAAGGAATACGGCCATACTTGTTCTATTAAGCCAGCATTACCCTAATACCAAAACTGGACAGAGGTTCAAAGAAAAAGAAAACTACAGACTAATACCTTTGATGATCACAGACGCAAATATCTTCACTAAGATACTTGCAAACAGATTGATGCAACAAGTCATCAAATACGTTGTACATTTTGACCAAACCGACTTCACCTAGTAGTTTTGAGAAATGTAACACATGGCATAAATAGAAGTAAAGATAAAAATGACATGATCATCTCAATAGATGCCAACAATGTCTTTGGCAAAATCCAACATGCATTCACGATTGGGGATTTAACTCGGTGGTACAGCAATTGCGTAGCAAGCACAAGGCCCTGAGAATGCCCCTCTAACATCCCCTCCAAAAAAGCAAACAAAACAAACAAACAAAAAAACGCCCTGACAAAAAAAAAGATATGGAAGAACTTTACATCAAAGTAATAAAACTATTTATCACAAATACACTGCCAATATCGTGGTAAAGAGGAAAAACTGAAAGCATTCCTTCAAATAACAAGAAATAAGAGAAGGGTGTCCACACTCACTATTTCTGTTCAATATAGTACTCAAATTTCAGCCACACAATTGGGGAAGGAGAAAAAATTAAAAATCTGAATACCCAAAATACTCAAAAGACTGTGCTAGAAGACATTACAAACTAATGATCAAGTTCAGCAAAATGGCTGTTATAAAATAGCCAGCACACTGTAGCACCTAACTTCACAAAACAAATACTTCTGGTCAGGAAAGTTTTAACAAACACAAACACAATCACAGTGGGTAAAGTCAATACCCCATAGTCACAAAGAGACATATTAACCAAACAAACAAACAAAATCAAGTAAGAAATACCAGAAACTGAATAACACCTTAGAACAAATGGATTTAATAAATATTTACAGAGTGTTCTACCCTACTAAAACAGAATATATATATATATATATAATATTATATATATACTTCTCAGCAGCAAATGAAACGTTCTCCAAAATAGGCAAAATATTATTAGTCAATAAAATCAGCTTAAATAAATACAAAAGAATTAAAATCACTTCATGTGTACTCTCAGACCATTGTGCATTGAAACTAGAAATCAATCACAAAGGAAACCACAGATGAACAAACAATGAGTCACAAGACATTAGGGAAGAAAGTAAACAATTTTTGGAATGAAATTACAATGCCACTACAATACATCAGAACCTATGAGACACATGAAAGCGGTCCTAAGAGGGAAGTTTACACCAGTCAATGCCCACATTAGAAAAACATAGCAAGCTCAGATAAATAACCTAATGGTGAATTTTAAGATACTTGGCAAGCAACAACAATCCCATCCCAAACATAGTTTAAGGAGGAAAATCATGAAGATGAGAGTGGAAATTAATGAAACTAAGATTAAAAAATTTTAAAAATCAAGACATTAAAGTGCTAGTTTTTGAAATAATAAACTAGATTAATACTTAGACAAACTTATCAGAATAAAGAGAGTAAAAACTCACATCAATGCAATCAGAAATAAAAAAGGCAATATCATAGGAGACATTGCCCAAATCTAGAATATAGCAACTACTATGAAAAATGGTACACCAAGAAACATGAAAATCTTGAAGAGATGGACAGATTCCTACAAACATCAGAATTACCCAAATTAAACCAACAAGACATAAAATCTCTGAATAATCCAAAAACAAGCAATGAAACTGAGGCAGTAAGAAACAATTTACCATTAAGAAAAGCCCAAGACCATATGGATTCGATGTTCAATTCTATAAGACCTTTAAGGAGGCTATAAAACAAATATTCCACAAACTAATAAAATTGAAAGAGAAGGAGTATTTCCAAACACATTTATAGATGCCAGCATCACTTTGATCCCCAAACCAGACAAAGACTCAAAATGGAAAACTGCAGTCCAATCTCCTTAATGAACATAGTTGCAAGAATTCTTAATAAGATACTGACAAATGAAATGCAACAAAGTATCAAAAAGATCATACTTCATGACCAAGTAGGTTTTATTCCAAATACACAAAGATGGCTCAACATACAGAAGTCAATAAATGTAATATGCCACATACACATGAAGATGGTTCAACATACAGAAGTCAATAGATGTAATATGCCATATAAACTGAAACAAGAACAAAAACCACACAATCATATCAATAGATGCTGAAAAACTCTGACAAAATCCAACTCCGTTTTATAATAAAATCTCTGAAGAAAACAGTTATAGTAGAACCTTACCTCAATCTAATAAAAGCCATTTCTGACAAACCAACAGGCAACATCTAATTAGATGTGGAAAAAGTGAAACGTCTTCCTCTAAAATTAGGAACAAGATAAGAAAAAACACTATCACTGCTTCATCTCCATATATTTCTTGAAACATTAGCCAGAGCATTCAAGCAAGAAAAAGAAAGCAAAAGGGTATATATAGGAAAGGAAGAATTTAACTTATCATTATTGGTGGATGACATGATTCTATACATAGAACACATAAAAATTCCACCAAAAAACTTCTAGAATTAATAGCTAAATTCATCAGTGTAGCAAGATTAGAAAAAAATCAGGAGTAATTGTACACCAACAATGAATTCACTAAGAAAGAAATTAGGAAAGCAATTCTATAATCAATAGCATCAAAAATTTTAAATATTTAGGAATTCACCTAACCCAGGAAGTGAAAGACTTCTACAATGAAAACTACAGAAACTTGAAAAAGGAGATCAAATAGGACATCAGAAAATAAAAACATATCTTCTGACCCTGCATAGACAAAACCAGTATTTTCAAAATGGTCACACTTCCAAAGTCGATATATAGGATTAATGCAATCCCAATGAAAATTACAGCATTCCTCACATAACTATAGAAAACTATCTTAAATTTTATATGGAATCAGAAGAGACTCAGAATAGCAAGATCTGTCCTGGGCAACAAGAGGAAAGCAAGAGGCATCATACAGACTTCAAGTTATATTACAAAGCTTCAATGACAAAAACAGTATGGCATTGGAACAAAACAAACATGTGAATCAATGAAACAGAATAGAGGATGCAGAAATAATCCCAGACACATCCTGCCAGTTGATCTTTCACAGAGGGACCCAAAAACATATGATGGAGTAAAGATAAGCTCTTTAGAACAGGATGATGGGAAAACTGGCTATCGACACGCAGAAAATAAAAGGTAGACCCATATCCCTCATCATGTCATACTAAACTGAAATCAAAATGGATCGAAATCTAGAAAAACAGAAACACTCAGCCTAGTAGAAGACGAACTAGGGAAAACTCTTGAAAGCATAGATTTAGACAACCACTTTGTGAACAGAACTTCAATTGCACAAGAAATAAGAATTAACAAATGGAATTACACAAAATTTAAAAGCTTCTGCACAACAAAGGAAACAACCAACAGAGTGAAGAGACAATTTACAGAGTGGAAAAAAAAATTGTCAGCTATACCTCAGACAGAAGTCTATTGTTCAGGCTTCATAAAGAATACAAAAAGATTAAATTACCCAAAATAAAAGACTCAGTGAAAAAATGGGCAACTGAAATTAATAGACAGTTTTTAGGAGAAGAAATACAAATGGTCAATAAATACATAAAAATTTATTCAGCTATGCTGGCCATTGGGGAAATAAATATTAAAACAACACTGAGATTTCATCTTATTCCAGAAATAATGATAATCATCAAGAAATTTAATAATAGCAAATGTTGGTAAGGCTGCTGGGAAGGAAACATTTCTACGTTGCTGGTGCCAATGTAAACTGGTACTACATTATGAAGTCAGTATAGAGATTTCTGAAAAAACTAAAAATTAAAATTCCATTCAACCTAGCTATTTCTCTTCTAGGAACCTTCCCCTAAAGAGTTAAAGACATCATATAACATTGATACATACATATGCGTATTTATAACAGAAAAATTCATAGGAATTAAGTCTCAGAAGCAGCCTACATGTCAATCAACAGACGATTGGATAAAGAAAATATTGTATCTATACAGAATGGAATATACTAAGCTATAAAGAAGGATAAATTTGAGACATCAGTAGGAAAATGAACACACCTTGCAATCATAATGTTAAGTAATATCAGTCAGATACACAAGCTTCGATACATTAAGATTTCTCTTATATGAGAAATCTAAAGTAAAAATAAAGAAAAAGAAAATACTGATAAAAGGAAAAAGGAAATTATACCTTTTTCAAAAGGGAAGGGGACCAAGAGAACAAGAGGGGCAATGGAGGAAATGAAGATGACAGAAAAAGATTTAAGGTTTGTCATGCACCTGTCGCAATTACCCACAATGATAATAATCATCGTATTTCACACATATGAACTAAAAATGTACTAAAAAGAAATGGAATATTAAAAAGAAAATGAGGGAAGAGAATCTGGAAAAGGAGGGAGGAGAATGGAGGGGTGCAGAATGAAAAGAATTAAAATAATAAGTACATGTACCTGCTCTCTAAGATGAATGTAAACATCATGTATTACTGATATGTACTAATAAAATTACAAAAGCAAACAAAAAATAAAATGGAAAGCTGGGGCTAGGGATGTAGCTCAGTGATTAGAGTGTCTGCCTTGCAAGCACAAGACCCTGAGTTAGATCCCCAGCACAAAAAAAGAGAGAGAGAGAGAAAGAGAGAGAGAGAGAGAAAGGAAAGACATCTGTTCCTACAGAGACAGAACCAATATGTTAAAAATGATCATATTACCAAAAATTATATATAGATTTAAAACAGTTCCAATCAAAGTATCAACAGCATTCTTCTCAAAACTAGGAAAAATAGTTCTCAAATTAATTGGAACCAGAAGAGCCCCAGAATGGTTGAAGTAATCCTGAGCAAAAATTATATTAGAAAGTTACATTAAGTTATATTAGAAAGTTATATTACAAAGTTATGTTATTAAATTATATTATGAAGTTATATTATTAAGTTACATCAGAAAGTTACAGTAATAAAAACAGCATGATAGAGGCACAAAAATAGACACATTAACCAATGGAATAGAATTGAAGGTTTAGAGGGGCTAGGGATTTAGCTCAAGTGGTAGAGTGCTTGCCTAGCAAGTGCAAGGTTCTGAGTTTGATCCCTAGCACCTCCCCCAAAAAACTGAAGGTGTAGAAATAAACTCTTAACATCTGATTTTTGACAAAGGGATTGAAAACAAATGCTGGAGAAAAGACATCCACTTTAACAAAAGTGTATTAGTTACTTTTCTAGAGTCAATGGTTGGCAAGAGATTAGATTTAATACATTTACAAGTTACAACACTCACCCATAAGCCAAATGCGGGAGTTGTGCTGAATGTCTATCTATACGTTGAAGATCCAAAAGATCCAATCAAGGGCTGGGAGCCCACAGCACTTCTCCGTGTACATCTGTGTCTGCACTAAAAGGCTGAAGAAATCTATACTGGAGCCAGGATACGATGCTCACAGCAGAGATGAAGATCAGAGCTCCCCTGAAGTGAACAGCAGCCATCCTCCAGGACAGCAAGGCCCTGAGCTCCTTCTACCAGAACGGATGAGTTCCCTTTGGGAAAACCAGTCGCAACCAACAGAGCTTCTCCTGGGAAACAGCTGGCACCTATCTTCTGCTCCTGTTATCCTTTATAGTGTGTTGGCAACAATTCTCAGGTGGATACTCTGTGCCCAGAACTACACCAACCGAGACCAGTTGGACATTCCTGCTCAAGTTGGCCATATCAGTCCCCCACAAAATGTTACTAAGCAAACTGATTATACATGTACAGAAGAATGAGTCTAGACCCATATCTCCCACATTGTATTAAAACCAAATCAAAATGGATCAAAAACTGAATATAAAAACAGATACTGGACCAGCTGAAATATAAAATAGATAAAAGTTATGGAGAAATAGGCAATGTTTCTCTGAACAGAATACTGGTTGCATAAGGATTAATACTAAGTATCAACAAATTACATTATATTGAATTAAAAATCTTCTGTACAGTACAGAAAGGATTAAACAGAGTACAGAGACAACCTACAGAATGGGGAAAAAAATTCTACCTGCTTCCTAGAAAGAAAGCTTACATCTTGAATATAAAAATTTCTAAAACAATTAGCCCCACTCCCACTCCCACATAAATGACTCAATCAAAAATTGGCCAAATGAATTAAGTAGACAATTCTCAAAAAAGGAAATACAAACAGATAGTAAGTACATGGAAAAATGTTCAGAGTTTTGGTCTTGAGAGAAATGCAAATCAAAAGAACATTGACATTCCATCTTACTCTAATAAAAAATAGGTATCACCAAGGACTCAGAGAACAACAAAACTGGTGAAGTTGTTGGGGGAAAAGGAATACTTCTCCACTGTTTGTTACAATGTACACTAGTACAGTCACTATGGAAATCAGTTCAGAGGTTCCTCACAAAACTCAGAATAGAAATTCTATTTGGGTTCTATTCTATTCTATTCTTCTTCCAGGAATCTTCCCAAAAGAGTTAAGTCATCATATTACAGTGACACAAGCTTAATTATGTTTAGAGCAGTATTGTTCACTACGGATAAATTGTGAAAACAGTCTATATGCCCATCAGTGAATGAATGGATAAATAAAATCATATGTGTATATACATATATATTTTTAATTACTCAGGTATCTAAAGGATATATTTGAGTCATTTGTAGGAAAATAGATGGATCCTGGGATTTTAATACAAATAGACGGTCTATATGTAAATCTGATAAAAGCCATCTATGACAAACCAACAGCAAACATTACACTAAACAGTCAGAAACTGGAAGCTTTCACACTAAAATCTGGAACAAGACAAGGATGTCCACTATCACCACTATTAATCAATACAGGTCTACAAACATTATCCAGACCAATTAGGCAAGAGAAAGAAATAAAAGGAATTAAGATAGGAAAGGAAGAAGTTAAACTATCATTATTTGTGGATGATATGATACTCTACAAAGAAAAACCCAAAATTCCACCAAAAAACTTCTAGATTTAATAACTAAATTCAGTTGTATAGTTAGAGACAAAGTCAACACCCAAAAATCAATAGCATTCCTGTATACAAATAACAAACTCACTGAGAAAGAAATAAGAGGATATATACTTTTCACAATCACATAAAAAAATAAATACTTAGGAATCTAACAAAGCAAGTAAAAGATCTTTTCATTGAAAATTACACTACTGTAAAAAAGGAAATTGAAAGGGATGTCAGACAATGGAAATATATCCCATGTTCTTGGGTAGGAAGGACCAACAGAGTGAAAACGGTCATACGTCCTAAATTATTATATAGATTTAATGCAATCCCAATCAAAATACCAATAGCATACCTCACAGAACCAGAGAAAGCAATCATGAAAGTCATCTGGAACCAGAAGAGACTACGGATAGCAAAAAACAATCCTGGGCAATGGGGCAAGGCAGGGGGCATCACAATCCCTAACCTGAAATTATACTATAATGCTACAGTGATTAAAAAAAATAGCATGGTATTGGAAAAAAGACAGACGTGAGGATCAACGGAACAAGTTAGAAGATACAGAAACAACTCCAAACACACTCAAATACCTCATCTTCGCCAAAGGAGCCAAACACCCTCAATGGAAGAAAGATAGCCTCTTTAATAAATGGTGCTGGAAAATTTGGCTTGCCACATGTCAAAAACGAAAACTAGATACACATCTGTCACCACATACTAAACTAAAATCGAAGTGGCTCAAAGACCTAAACATTAAAATAGAAAGACTAAATCTACTGGAGAATAGAATAGGAAGAACTTTCAAAGACATAGGGGTAGGAAAAGAATTTATGACCAGAACCCAGACTGCATGGAAAACAATACAAAGAATCACTGCTTGGGACCACATGCTATTAAAAAGCTTTTGCACAGCAAAAGAAATCACCAATAGAGCAAGGTGAAAACCCACAGAGTGGGAAAAAAATTTTGCCAGCTGTCCCTCAGACAAAGGTCTAACATCTAGAATATAAAAAGAACTGAAAAGAATCAATCCCCCCAAATTTAAAGACCAAAACCAAAAATGGGCATCTGAAATGAATAAGTATTTCTCAAACGAAGAAACAAAAATAGCAAATAAATATATGAAAAAGTGTTCAACATCATTGGTCATTAGAGTGATTCAAATCAAAACAATGGTAAGATTCCATCTCACTCCAGAAAGAACAACTATTATCAAGAAATCAACCAATACCAAGTGCTGGCAGGCCTGTGGGCAAAAAGGAACCCTCCTCCACTGTTGGTGGGAATGCAGACTGGTCCATCTACTGTGGAAATCAGTGTGGAGATTCCTCAGAAAATTACAATTAGAGGTTCCATTTAACCCAGCTATTCCTCCGCTTGGTATCTTCCCAGAAGAATTAAAAACATCATACCAAAGCAATATATCCACAACCATGTTCACAGCAACACAATTTATAACAGCTAAGTCTTGGAAACAACCTAAATGCCCAACAACTGATGAGTGGCTAAAGAAGATGTGGTTTTTCTACACAATGGAGTAGTACTCTGCCATAAAAAATGATAAGCTAGAGACATTTGTAGGTAAATGAATGCACCTTGAGAACATAGTCTTAAGTGAAATAAATCAGACATTCGTGATTATACATGGAATTGTTTCTCTGATATGAGAAACCATAAGTGTAAATAAGGACAAAGAGGTATAATAGATATTTTGTAAAAGAAAGCTAATATTCAAAAGAGGGAGAAGAGGGAAAAGAAGGAAGGGAGAAAGAAAAGGAGAAAGGGAAAAATGGAAAAGTGTAAATAAAACTGCTGTAAATTGGGAAGGGTGGGGGATAGAAGGAAGAGGTGGGGAAGAGGGGGAGAAACCAAGATACATCATGTACACGTACAAAATAACCAGGATGAATGTGATCATTATGTATAGAATGTACCAATACATGTTCTTGGTTAAAAAAAAAAAAACTATTTTTCTTGAAGAACAACCTAATAAGTTCCTTTTGTATACTTTTAACTTATTTTCTCTGTGACACAATGTCTTCTGAGTGCCCATGACATATTATACACACAGCAATTATTATACACACCATAGTGTAGTGTATTTTTTTTCACATATTAGTCTCCTTTGCCCTTTTTGAGAATATTGAATACAGAGGTTATCTTATGTATCTCTATAATCTTGAACTTTAATAGTTTTTTATTTCTTTTATGGTCTGACTGCTGATGTCTGTCTGTCTATCCATCTATCTATCATCTATTTTTAATTCTCAAGGTGATAGTATTTGGAGATGGGGCCTTCAGGCGGAAATCTGATGGAGGTCCTGTAATTGGGTAAGTGCCTTCATAAGAGAATTTGCTCCCCCTCTCTCTGCTATTCGAGCATGTGGCAAACAGATGTCTGTCTGTAAACCAGCAAGATGAACTTCATCAAGAATTGTGGTGCTATCACCTTCACTTTGTACTTCCTGGCTTTCAAAACTGTAGGAAATAAATATTCATTGTTTAAGCCACCTATTCTATGGTATTTTTGTTATTGCATCCTAAACTGATTAAGAGTATTCAAGACATGTTGGTGGAATTAATCGAGATATAAGCAGGTGCAGAATTTTTAGCCAAGACAAACAGGGTAATGTGATAGATGTTTCTATGACATCTTCAGATGAACAGGTCTCACAAATACATTTTTATATGACAATCCAATCTAAATAATTTAGGGGCGTGAAGAAAGTCATAATAAGTGAGAAGTCTAGAACAAAAACCTTCTTCACATTATAGTATTTGTTCATGTTCCTTGGAAAATTATTAATGAAGCTTGACTGAAAAAAGGTTTCATCAAGAATATTAGAGCTGTTACCCATTAATAATTTTATTGCTGAAAACATTTAGGGGATATATTTTATTAAGGAACATGGAGTGAAAAGTTTCTGATATATAGAGATGAATAAACATTATTCTTGCTTTCAGATAGCTAAAAATAATGACAGCTTCCAAGAAAATTTGAAACCATTCTGATTTACAAAGGGAAACAACAGAAGCTACACATTTTTACACTCTGTTTTGACTAAATACTCTTTGCCACGGTTCCTGGAATATATGCAATGACAAAATAGGTTGTGGGGTTAAGTGTTTTTCCCTAGTTGCTGTTAAAGACTTCCCCTCTTTGTAAGGTCTGAGTTGCTATGTCAAAGAAAGGAGAATTATGAATTTTCTACACATAGTTTGCAATTTGCTTTGGAGTATTGTTCAGACTTTAGTAATCATAAACAAGTATAAAAACAAATATAAAATAACTATAAATAAATGTATAAAATATTTAGCATATCTCCTGTGTAATTCTTTAAAAGAGAAAAGCCAAATCATTATCACATCTGTGAAAGGATGGATTCTGCCTCCTAAATACAAGGACAAACTAAAGGTTACCCTCTTCCAGGCAAAATGTTTTCCTTTATAAAATTTCAAAAATGTATTCGTGCACACTTACATCCATATACAATTCTAATCTCTTCCTGACTGATTTGTCTCCCTAAACCTTGAGCCACTTTTCTCTCCTGCTTTCACATCACTGTCTGATCAGCACCTCCCTGCTAAAATCCTCGTATGCCTCACCAGTGGCTCCAGTTTAAAGGCTTTGAACTTGATCAGGTCTGATTTGTTCCCATACTATTTTCTCAGCATTTGATTACCATTGTTCTCCGTTTGTGTTCTAGCTGCATAAAGATACTTACTTTCTCTTCATTCAGTATTCTTTGCCACACTACTTCTTGTAGTCTTTGCATATGCTGATTCCTCTGAATGGACTTCTTTTAGATTCCAGCTTCTATTTTAACTCATCAAAACCCCTTGGGTTAAATTTACTTTGTTTTTTGAAGCTTTTCTCAATTATTTTAGGAAAAATTAGCCAATTGTTCTCTAATCTTTTAAAGTCAATGTGAGTCTCTATATTGTAACTTTACAATAAAATATTACATTTTTTGCTCTTAAACATCTTCCCAAGAATGAAAATTCCCTGGAAGTAAAACTGTCTTGTTTAATATTCTGTCGCCACAACCCTCAATGAAACACTGGGCAGGTAGAACACTTTCACAAAATTCATATTGATTGAAAAATAAATTATACTATATTCTTTCTTGGATTAATTCATTTTACATACATTTATGAAATCTTTATTTTATGAATTTTACTTTGCTTCAATATTGATATAAGATGATGAAAAACATAGACATAACTCTTGCCCTTATCGAAAACTAGCAAATAAGCATGTAATACCAAAAGAATGATATTCTCTGTGTAAGGAAATATTTTCAATTTCTCTCTCTTCTAGTGCGATATAAAAATTTCTCTTTTATTACATGCATGGCTAACCAGGTAGTTTCACAATAAGAGAATAAAATCAACCATAAAATATAATAATTTGTTGAATGAAACATAGCCTTTAATAGCCACAGGAAATTACAATTAAAATGCAAGAAAAGATAGTACAGTACATTGTTTTGACTGTTTAAAGCAATATCGTTTTGGAATCTTTGGTAAAATCAGTTAATACTTTCCCATGACTAAAAAAAGAAAGTAGCTAGAAGAAAAAGCATAACATAAAATCCCAGCATTTAGGAGGTTCAGGCAAGATATTCAAACCTAGCACGGGCTATTTTACAATTTAGTGAGACCCTGTCTCATAACAAAAAAAAAAAAAAAAAAAAAAAAGAAAAGAAAAACATGGCTGGGGATGTAACTCACAATGAAGGCCCTGGGTTCAATCACCAGCAATGCAAAAAAAAAAAAAAATATATATATATATATATATATATATATATAGGAAAACAATCTATTTATGTAATATTTATGGATATTTCTTTTCTGTCCATACATATTTTACCCTGGTCCACACATGGGTTTGTTTGTTTTATTATTTTAAATTTATTGAGGTAATGTATAAATATGATTAAAATATCCATTCATGCTTAAAAAATAAATTACAACTGTTCTATGACTCACCATCCCTATTCCCAGTTCTACTTCGAAGAAACAATATTTCTTAAAAATCTTAAACAGCTTGCTCACAATCTAAAATATATTTATTAAGTTACATCCAGAGGGTACAATTTGATGAGTTTTGACAAACGTATTCCGTTATATAATCAGAACATTTGATATACCTAATGTGTCCATCAACCTGGAGTTTTCTTCTTTGCCCTTTTGCAGTCAATTTTTTCCACTCATTCTCTGTTTCTGAGCAATCAACAAGTACTTCCATTTCTATTACTATAGACTTGTATTTTTAAAAAATTAATTCGATTAGAAATATATAGCATGCAGTGTATTGCTTCTTGTGTTTTGCTTTGTTTTTACCTAACATGCTGCTACTGATATTTAGTCATCTCATTAAATATACCAATAATTTATGCTTTTGTTACAGAATAGCTTATTACATTCTGATTTTTCATAACAAGAAAGATGAAGGTAGGAAATTAAACAAGAAAATAGATATATTGAGCTCAAAATTCTGGTAGTCCAACAGCATGTCGTTACCCGCTGCTCAGCTTCTGATGCTGGCTTCCTGGTGGATGGCATGTGTGGCAGTGCCCATGTAACAGCTGTGAGTGGATGTGTGTGAGTGAAAGAGGTGAAAAATCCCAGGTAATTTTTCTTTATAATGACTCACTCTGTTTGTAAGTAATCTAATAGTGCAAAAGCCAATGAGAATCAATCCATTATTAAAAGACCTAAACTAGTCTTTAAAAAGGAGACGTTAATCCACGTATGAGGCAGAAGCCTGTATTACCTAATCATCTTTTACAGTTTCACTATCTCTCAAAAATGTACTGGAAATATATTTCTACAAAATTTTTTTTATGGCGACAAATCATATCCAAAGATTGACATTGAGTAACATTGTGAGATAAACATTGTAAAATATTATTTATGTTTAATTTTTTATTTTTGTAGTTGAAAATATGAAGACAAAAATATGCTTATGCTGTTCATACTGATTTTTTGATTTAACACATTGCTAATCAAACTTTGCAAAAGGCAAAGTTTTAAGTCAATGCCATTTTCCTAAACGATACTCATTAACTCTAAAAGACATACTTAAGACCACTGATTTGTTTCAATAACTCTGCTTAGACAATTGTTTTCCCTACAACCTACTGTACATACTCAACTTACTCCTTTCTTTTTTTTTTTTTTTTAACTTTAAGATACATCATGTACAGGTACAAAATAAATGTGATGAATGTGATCATTATATGTACAATGTACCATACATGTTCTTGCTTGAAATAAATAAATAAATAAAGTTTATTGGAAATAAATAGATCAGGAAAGGGGAAGTAAGGAATATATCCTTAATTTTGAAAAGATCAAAATCTCTTTTCCCTAAAATTTTTCAGGACTGAGAAGCTCCTTATGAATTAATTTTCTACCTAATTGAAGCTCTTTATATACATGTATATTTCCTTCAAAATTATTATTTTTTTACTGATACATGTTTGCCATATTGTGTCTTTTCTAGGCTATTTCTTCAACTTTAACCTCCAAGTTTCTATATACATTTTAATTTGGAAACTATACATTTTGATAATATTCACTTTTAGGTATGGCAAAATTTCCTTTTTCATTTTGTTTTTAATGACTAATATTTCTTTACATGTATCTCTGAAAATGCAAATTTGAGGCCTCTGTATTTGTGTTTGTTTCTTTTATTTTTTGTTTCTCAAATTCTATGTTGAAATTTTCCTCTGGAGTCAATGCTTGGGTTGTTGTCTTCATTCTATGTCTTTCATATTGTCAGTGTACGTCATCCTCTTTATTTTAGTTTACATTTGAGAATAGTTTGTCTGATATTGCTCAGTGCTCTATTTCTACGTATGCCATTTTCTCATTTGTTTTCCCTGTTTATGAATCACATTGAATTCTGTGTACGTGGAATGGGCTTATCCAATGACAGGTTTTATTTTAGGAAATACATTTGGCGTGTCAAACTTTAGGCCGAGATGCTTTCAAATGTTAGATAGGGGAATATTTTGCTCATGAGCACACACATTTGCCCTAAGAGTTCTAATTTTCAGGGCGATGACTTACATTTTTTAGGCAAAGTTCTTTCATATTTGTCCAGAGTTAAAATGTTTCACTGCCTGGGTTCTAAGTATATAAGAAAATGAGAAAGACACTGGAATTTATTTTAGCTAGATGAATAATTAAGTCCTCCTCACTGGGAGAGGAGAATCTCCTTTTGGTGCTGCTGTGGTTTAGATCTGGAATATTCTGGAAGGACCTGGAAAAAGCTGTAAAGGAGGGAGTGTAAAGTTTTGTTAAAGTTTTGGTACTCAGCTTAGCACTATTGGAAGGTGATGGAATATGTTAAGAGGTGGGACCTACTGAGACATTTTAGGTGATTGGAGGCTTTCCCTCAACGTAATTGTAAAATGACAATCTCATCCTCTTTCTTTTTTGCTGCCCAGCTGCCATGAGATGACCAGCTTCTTCTAGCTTGTGCTCCCACGATGATGGGAGCCCAAAAGTGACAGGCAAACCATCCATGGTTTGAACCTTTAAAATCTGTGAGCCCAAATAAACTTTTAAATTCATTATTTATGGTATCTTGTTATGTAATGGAAATCTAACCATAATACACTTACCCACCAATTGTAAGCACATACATTCTATTCCTTTAGAGTCCCTTTGGGTATTTAGGTTGCCATTCCTTATTATTTTTTCCAAGTTATTTTCACCTTCTTTTGTCTTCCAAAATTTTTATGAAGATCCTTTTCCCACTGTCTTATTATTACATGATTTATCTTTGCAGTCATTGCTTGCCAGTTTTCAAAAAGAGGGGCTTAAAATGTATGTTTAGTCAACCACTTGGAAGTCAAACATTCTTCCTTTTTAGCTAGTACTATGACCAAAGTGCAGAGAAGATAATGAAAATGGATTGTACTGACCAATCTAACTTTATTTATAGAGTAACTTTTAAAATACAAAACAATGGGCTGGGGATTTAGCTCAGTGATTAGAGTGCTTGCCTTGCAAGCACAAGGCCTTGAGTTCGATTCCCAGCACTGAAAACAACAACAACAAAAACAAATTAAAATACAGAACACAAATTTATTTTCCCAAAGCCCTGATGGCTGAGAAGTCCAAGACCAACACACTAAAGACTTTACTTGTCCAATAAAGGCCTCAAACTCCTTCCAAGACATTGTCTTATTGCTGTATCCTCTGGAGGAGAAGAATGTTATCTTGTCACATGGCAGAGTATGAAGGACCAAGAGAAGCAAATGATGTGTGAAGATTCATTCATGAATAGTTTTTTTTTTTTCTTTTTCCAACTGAGAGAGAAGCTTTTATAGAGTTAAACACAGTACTTCATAATTTTCAACAAAATGTTTATATGAAATATTTAATTCTTACATGATGTCATATTGTAATAGCCCTATTTTACTTATGTATCAATATCAGATTTTAATTTCTATTCCATAAAAGACATAATATGTAACAGTACTGATAAGACAGTGACAATGATCAACTCTCATGCTTTTTTATTACTAAATGTTTGTGATACATAATAATTACATTCAACTTTGGGAATCGGTACATATAAATACTGCATCTTGATCACTTTTTCTCCCCTTCCCCCTCCCCCTCCTCCTTCTTCCCCAGATCGCCTTTCCATCTAATAATTTTAATAGGGTAAATATTTTTGAAAATGATCTGAAAAATTCCTAGTTAAACCATTTTAAAATATCAATTTTTCAGTTAAAGGAACAATATATTACATATTGCCTACAGGTAATACTGTAAAATTATGCGCCACCTAGGCAGGCTCATCATTTTCAACTAGCAATTTGATGACACACTTCTAGCTAATAGTAGTAATAATTTATTATTGTTTTCCTTCTACTTGTATTCTTATGATGAGTTTTTGGTTCATACAATTTCAGAGTTTAAAGGAATGCGTAAATGATATACAGGCAGGTAATTATTACAGTACTTTTGGGCAAGGAGAACAACTCTACTACAAATTATCTATTACAGTTTGCCTAGGTTACTCCTTCTGATAAGTGCATATACTTTTTTCAGTATCTTTCTTCTATCACAACTTGTAGTTTCATTTTCAGAAACATTTTCGTCTATAGCATAGATGCCTCCATTTTAGATCCACATTGGTGTACTGATAAACAAAATATATATGCTGTGAGCTAGAAAATATGGGAGGTATAGCCCCTTATCATGATGGCAAATCACAGTGACCTAGCTTTATGTTTGTCCACTTCTTAAGAATATTGATTACATAAGGACAACTGTAGAAGGAAAACTGGCTATATTTTCTTAAACTTTCAAAGACTGTACTGTTTCCCTGTCAAGATGTGAGGATATATTTTTCTATAGTTGCTAAATATCCCCAGCACTGGAAGTATTTTTACTTGTTTAGAAAAAGAAATAAATAAAGTAGATGACACGCTCCAAATGTAATTTCAAATTAATGAAGCTTCCTACTTTCTTTCCCTTCCTTCCTGCTGTTTGCACTATGGCTATTTTACCCAGATAGCAAAGTAACCTACAGTGGGGAGGGAGAGAAATTTCTGTATTAATTTATATCTTAAAGTAACTCAAAGAGCTTGACTGATTTTTCAACCGAAATTATATATGTTTTAATTTGTGGTCTGTTTTCCTTTTTTCTGTTATTCATAATGATTGGAGAATTATAAAATAAGGTATAACAGAGGTTTATTATTCCCCATTTATGCAAGTAATTTAATCAATTAAATATAGGTTTAGTGACTACCTAAAAGTCATTCTGAAAAGAACTGTTGAAAACATCATAATTTAAAAAAAAAAAAACACTTTCTTCCCCATAGGAATTCCAAAACATTTATGAGTAATTAAACCACACACATTTCTATAATGCAGAAATGCCTGCAGCAAGTCATAGTACATTTGACAACAAATACCTGCAAATTACTTTTTTCTAGCTCCTCTATTGGGTCTCATCCAGTTAGGATAAATCACACTCTCATGAGAGACACAAAAGTTGCTTCTAATCTTTTGACTTATTGCCTTCTTCTACCTATTATATAAATTCCAGAGCTCTGTTTTAGAACCTCTGTGTCACTCTACAAAAATCCATGTGATATCAATAACTGGTATTGTGTCATTTACAAAGATAGTGTTAATGCTTTTCAAAATGCTAGTTCTACCTCAACCTACCTGCGTTAAGTAAAGGTTAAAATAGTCAACTGTTTTTTGACACTTCTAGATGCCTTAAAACATTACAATATTTGCATTCTCAAAATTCTACTCAGAAAATTCTAAAAACCTAAATTCATCTTCCTCTTACCTTTTCTATTATGATGATAATAGTGGCTTCTTCTCACCCTGCTAACCTGTACATCTATGACTCTTCCCAAATAAGAATGGTCTTACCTTATAGGACCCAACTTTCTATTTTGAATATGTTTCCACATACCTATATTTAAATTTTGAGTCTTTTTCTCAATTCATACTGACAATACCCTTCTTTAATACACCGTCTTTCCTCTACTCCACTGAAATGTGCGATGATAAATATTCTTACTTCTATCTTTGCCCTACTATATACTACAGTGGCACCTCAGTTCACGAACTCTTTTGTTGGTGAACAATTTTGTAGGCAAACCAAAGCACTTGGAAAAAATTTGTTTTAACTTGGAAACTCTGCATCAGGTGACATACAAGAAGGTGACCATCTTTTCCAGAATCATGTAACGAATTAAGTTCATGAACCAAGGTACTACTATATTCTGTGAACTGCAGATGTCATTATCTTTTCAGTGGAAATCTGTTTGAATCTCTCACTGTTCTGAAGAAAATTAAATACAAAAATATTACTGTATGATTACCATCATATATGTTCGGGTTCTCCCTTCACTATTTAACTTATCTTGTATCATTCTCATCTTGTAGCTCTGAAATCAAGTTACTAGTCTTTGAATTTCTTGAAAATAACATTTGAAAATGTTCCACCTAGTTCTTAACATCAGTCCTCCAATTTGCTCATTTACACTATGGGTTTTTCACACTAGAGAAATGATGCAATATTTAAACTTGTGTGCCTGATTTATTTTACTTAAGAATATGGCTTTGAGATGCATCCATTTACCTAAAATGTCTCAGGTTTATCCTTTATGGTAGAGTAGTACTCAATTGCACGTAAATAACATATTTTCTTTATCTATTTGTCCATTGATCGACATAGGGGCTGTTTCCAAGATTTAGCTATTATAAATTGTGCTGCTATAAACATGAGTATGCATATATCAGTATGGTGTGATGACTTTTACTCTTTCAGGAAGATACCTAGAAGGGGAAGAGTTGAGTAAAACAGAACTTTTAGTTTTAAATTTTGGAGGAATCTCCAGAGTGATTTCCATAGTGATTGTACCAATTTACAGTCCCACCAAAAATGGAGAAAGATTCCTTTTCCATTACAGCCTTGCCAGCATTTGTTATTGGTTGATTTCTTGATGACATCATTCTTTCTGGAGTGAGATGGAATCTCAGTGTTGTTTAAACTTGCACCTCTCAAATGGCCAGCCATGTTGAGTATTTTGTCATGTACGTATTGGTCATTAGTACTTCTTCATCTCAGAAAAGTCTATTCAATTCAGATGTTCATTTTTTGATTGGATCTTTAAATTTGAGGGGTGCAATGAGAGATGGAGGAGAGAGAAAGGAAAAGGAATTTAAAGAAAACTGCTTATAATGTCTTTCAGGGTGCTTAATAATCTGGTCTCTACTTCCTTCTTTCTCTCACTAACAGAATAACCACCTTCTCCTCACAAATGTACTCTTTTATTGCTTTCTTCTATTTTTACTCTTTCCCTGTATGATTTTATCAAATCTGTTCATTTAACTCTCACCTTTATACTGAAAACTCCAAGATAATCCTTTGGAAGAAAAATGAAGAATGGATTTAAGAGAGAACTGTTGTGGGGACTGGAAGACCATTTTAAGATTGATTAGAATATCACCACTTTCTAGGGAGAGATAAGCACACAAAAACCAGGATGCCTTTTCTAGTATCCAGCTTTCCATTTACTGGGACACAATGCCTTACACTCCTGACTTGGAGGAGAGATCTAATTTGGCTCAAATTTTAAGGGATTCATGGTCAGCTGGCTCCAAGGCTGAAATACCACAGCAGAAGGGTGGGGTGGACAGAGAGGCTTAGTTCGTGGCAGCAGGAAGGCACAACAAGGAACGATGCCAGAGAAAAGGGCCCAATGGCAGGATATAGTACCTAAGACCAAGCCTTCATGGCCCATCCAGACCCATCTACAGAACTGTGCTTTACTAATCTCCTTTGTCTTTCTTAATCTAATCAAGTTGACATGTCACTGTTAATGGTTGGACCATTTTAGACTCCGTTATTTCTATTTCAGAGCTGGTAAATCACCTAGAAAACACATGACAGCAGGATAAGCAGTTAAATATTAATATGGATGGTAGTTAGGACCAGTAAAATAAAAAGACAATAAATCAATAAGATCTAATCATTGAGTAAGTGATAAGAAGATTCCAGGATTATTTCTAGATTTCTAGTGACTGAATGATTGATATAATTGATCAAGGAAGATAGAAGACATTTAGTATTTTTGTTGTAGAGGATAGTGTAATATTGGCTCTTCCTGGAGGAGTTGTTCAACAGGCTGTCATATATATGATTCTGAATCTTTATGGAAAGAAACACTTTGTGACTATCTAGTCCAAGAATTCTTTACAAATAAGTGATCATTATTACAAAGATCAAAACTCATGGAAAGTATTTAGAGTGAGAAGTTTAGTGAGCTAAGAATGTGTCTGTAGATATAATTATCAATACCAATGAGGTGTAAGGAAAAGAAATCTTTAGGATGAAGTCAGAGAAGTAACAATCAGAGAGAAAAAAACAGAGTATACTGAAATGGAAATAAAAGCAAGTGACATTTTCAACAAGTAGGCCCGGTCAATATCGTCAATTGTGGCATCAAAAATAATAATGTGGCCGACATATACACATGGTACTAAGTATTTACTAGATGCCTCAAAACCTTTTTAAATTTTTTTTGTAATAGAATAGTTAGGCTAGAATCTTAAATGCCATGATTTTATTAATGAAAAGGAACTGAGAAAGTGAGACAATTATGGCATACAATTGAGAGATTCATAACCAGAAGTGGGGTACTAAGTTAAAGGAGGGTTGATCCATTCATTCAACTAAAATTTATTGAGTTTCTGTTTTGTCATAGGCACTATGTTAGGCTCTTAACATGTACCAGTGACTAAAAACAAACCAAGGAAATGATTTCATCCCTTCTGAAACTAAATAGCAACATGAGAGACAGACAGTAGGCATAATAATATAGATTACATAATAAAGTTAAAACTTTATGGTAACAATTAAACAGAGAAGGATAACTAGCCATGATGCAACAGCTCATTTTATAAGGATAAGTAATTCTTGATGATGCTCCATAAAAAATACTCAGCTCAACTCATGCTTTGTATAATGGTCTACTTGGTTTTTGAGTCAGAAAATGTGGATTCTAAATTTATTAGCCCAAACTCAGGGATTGAAACTGAGTAATTTTTTTTCTCTGAACTAACAAGTATGACATACTAGACATGTCAGGTTTTGATGTTTATAGTTTGTACTTGTATACTCTGCACAAATATTGGAAATTTTATATAATGCCATAATATCTAGAGTAAGGTACTTCTTAGGCTTACAAAATAAGTAAATGATGAATGGACTAGTTACTTAGAATGACATGATAATGAGAAAAGATAATTTAGCTGAGCGTTCCCTAGAATCTAATGAAAAAGAAGGAAACATGAAATTATACAGTTATCATACAAATGAACAGTGATAATAATCAGAAGTAATGTATCGATTACTCACTAAAGGAAAGAGAGAGTCAAATTCATATGCCTATTTCCTAAGAGTGATCTACAACATAATTTATATTAATCCTATTATACCTCAAGTGTAATAGAAACAAAGTAAAGGTGGTAACTTCTTTGGCAAAAATGCTAGGGAAGGCTTTACAGAAGAAACTATGAAATAGATGTAGTGGCTGACAAAATAGAGAAATAAAAGAGAAAACTATTTCAGGTAAAAGAATAGCGTGGGCAATTTTTAAAAGCATGAACAAATGTGTCATATGAAAGATAGTTAAACAATGTGATATGGATGGAGAGCATGATGAATTGGGACAATTATGGCTTATAAAACTACAAATAAAAGTCAATAAATGCCAAAAATTAAGAAGAGATTTATTAGTATAACGTAACATTATGTCACTTTCTTGACTCGCTCATGGGAAGATAATACTATGGAAATAAACAGGTCATGGGAAGCAGAAGAGCAAATTTGCCGTTGGAAAATTAACTGCACGTGGTAAAACTTTAAGGGGGCACAGCAAAAGCAAATCTCACAAACGATTGCTTTGATGCTGATCATTTTTTATCTTAAAAACCTGAATAAAAGCCCAATGGAATATATATACAGTAATTGTATGCATCTTGGCAGCTCAGTAGATGATAGTACTGTGTTAACTGAGCGCATATAAATTCAGCTTCTCTGAAGGAAGTAGATGCAGGATAGCTTTTGTGGTTTTCTTCCTGTTATCACAGATTGCAGTTTCAACTTCTGCCAGAATCAGTGTCATCTATTAGAAGGGAAGCTAAAAAATGGAAGATGCAAACCTGTTCTCATGGCTGTGAAAAAAACATTATTTGAAACAGTGAACTGTTTAGGAATCAGAATATCTACCTTTATCCAAGGATGAACATCCTGTATTACAAAGCTCATCTGAGCTATCTGAATGCATATAAGCTTGAAAATCAGAATGAAATTAGTGATATGGCTGTAAGCAATATATATTGTTTGTGGCACTTGGTTCTGCCTACGTTATTAACTGTATATCTCTAAGTATACTCCTAGAATTCAACATTTGAATTATTTCAAATATTAGTGAATATGAACTGTCATCAGGATTTAATTCAAATAGAGCTTGAACAGAACAGAAAAAAAACTGAGTTTTAACCATTCTTGATATTGAATGATTTTTTTTTTGATACATCTATTCCTTTGCTATTCCTGACATTATGGCAGGTGTCTTGGTTTGGATTTGTGCATACACAATGGTTATTTCCAAAGACAGTGGTACTGAGAGGTGCTTTTGATTTATAGAAGTGGGGCCTAATGGGAGTTTTTTAGGTCACTAGAAATGTGACTTACAATATGGGACCCTGATCTCTCTCTTTCTCTCCTCTCTCTCTCTTTCCCTCTCCCTCTGCTTCCTGAGTCAAGATATGAATACTAATCCCTGTACTATGTGCTCAATGCTAGATCTGACCCTCCAGAACCATGACACAAAAGAAACCTTTGTTTAATTTATAACTATCCTGTATTTTGTTCATCATCACACAAAGTTAATTATTACAGCAGGTTTAGACATTGCATAGAAAATCATATTACTTTGTAATATAAGTTGAAACATCTCATAAAAGCTCAAAATTGTAAAAGTTTTGACAAGAGAAATACAATATAGTCATAGGAGGAGTGGTAAGGGACAAGGCAGAGATGGTGTTATTTATTTTGTCTGTGATTACATATGGGTGAATGCAGTGCATATGCTATACACAGAATTATTTTCACATATTTCTGTGGAATATGCATTTAGAATACCATGTGCTAGGAAAAAAAAACTTGATTTTATTACTACTGTAGTATATAGGCAATGGTAACTAATCTAATTTATTCATTAATTCATGCATTTATTCAAAAAGCAGGCATTCAATGGCTTTCAGCTGCTGCATCAAATACACAGTCTTGCTCTCAAAGTGTTAAAAGTGCATTTCAGGAAATTATAACAAAATAGAATTCAGAAGAAAAATATACTGATTTATATAGGACAATATAATTCTGTATGAAAATTGACAGATACTGTATAATAGAAAAAATATGAATAATATGGCTGTAAGTCCAATTGAAGGGAAAACACTGTAAAGCAAGTCCATGGTGCATTAAAGTATGTGTAAGATCCTTATTGAGACTGCCCAACCAAAATTGGGGCCCTTTGGAGAGAAGAATACATTATGTATTATCTCAGTGAATGACATTACTATCTTCCAGATAGTCAAATCAAAATTAGGAGCCTTCTAATACTCTTCCCTTCACCTCCCCCATCACATTTAAACCATCAATAATATCTTTTGAGGCCATCTAGCTTTGTCTAATTCCACTATTATTACATTGGCTCAGGTCATCCTGCCTGCGTAACTCCATTAAACAAATTCTAGCATGTCTTCCTGCTTTAAGTTTTATCTATATCTAGTCTGTACCCCACAATCATGTTTCCATAACTCAAACTGTACCACATCAATATTATTTAAATACTATTAATAGCTGTTTTCCCTAAAGCTAAAGTGAAAATTCTTGAAAATGACACAACTAATTCTGTGTGATTCAAAACCTGCTTATCTCTACATCTTTATCTGTCACCTCACTGATATAACTATCCAATATTATTTAATATTCCCTGAGAACGTCTCATTGCTTCATGACTTCTGTTTTTGTACATAGGATTCCCTCTGCCTAAAATATTCTTGGTGTCTTTTTTCACAAGAATTTTGAGCTTCTAAGGGCTCACTCAACTATTTTCCACTAATTTTATTCTAAGTTTGATAAATTTTCTCTTTGATTCTATTGCTATGACTATCAAGGAATAAATATATTGAAACTACCCATTTATGACTGTTTCTTTTGCTGGACTCTAATTCCTTAAAGACAAGAATCATTTGTTAATTTTTGCATTTTTCCCACTTAACACAAGTCACAGTACCTTGTATATTTTAGTTATACACTCAGTATTGTTAAGTGAATGAATGAGCGAATGAATATAAAAACTGTCCAGACTGTTAATACACGGTACTATACAAAACATACTTGGAATGCTTGATGCTTAGAAAAAATTATTTTTTAAAAACACATCTCATCTATATAACAAATTTATCATATTCAAATTAATCACAGCAATTATGTCATCCAAAGAGATGAGGTCAGTGAAAAGATAATTATGTCAACATGAAAAGGTAAAATAAATACTAAATGAAAAGTAAATGTTTTAGAAAATATTGAGGCAACAATACCTTTTATATGTAAGTAATCTCATTTTAATTTTGGTGCTTTAGCTACAGTTTGATGTAATAAATTCTTTAATAATCTGGTAACAAAATAGATGACTGTGATATAACAAATTTAAACTAGAAAGAAAACTTCTGCAAGCAGCATAATCTATCCAACTCCTAAACTTAACTCATGTTGTAACATTTTATATTATTAATTTGCTCATAATGTATATTTTACAACTCATTTTTAATAACAAAAACAAAAGTTGACATTTAAAGATAAATTACAACAACTGACATGGTTATGAGTGTGTGAAGTTATTTCTGTCTGTTTCTCTATACAAGGGACAATTGTAGGCTCTTGGAACTATGCAAGATAGAATAAAAGGAAAGTTATGAATGGCAAGAGGAAGCAAACTGATTTGGGGCCCAAGGGCTAGAAGAATAATGATCTGGGATATCTTATACTCTTCCTGCCAACAGAAAATGATATTCAAGCTTCACATTTCTTGACATCCAAATTAATGACAGGAATTAAGTAAGTTAGACAATCTCCCCCCTGGAATGTACCAAGATTCCTACTCATGATACATGGCAAGTACAACACCATGAACAAGGAGGATGGATCGGGAGCCCAATAATAATAAGAGGGAAGGGAAGTTGTATCCTTCTCTACTGAGTCTGCACTCATCACCCCCAGCCCATTGAGAAACAGACACTGGTAAGCTGAGATCAAGACGAGGATCCCCTAACAATGAACAGCAGCCTGCCCCAGAATGCTTTTGTTCCTGCAGGCAGCACCAGTGGGGTGCAAAGGGAATTCAAACAGATTTTTTAAAAAGTAAAATAAAATAAAACTTCAGCACCTCAGAAAATTAAATTGTCATTGGAACCTCAACCCACAAGAGGTTACTGGTAAGTGTACACTAAAGTAAAACAGTATTGCTACTTGCTAAAATAAAAGATTAAATTCTAGCCCAAAATGCCCTTACATAAATAGCCATGATTTCCAAGTACTGTATCAGGAACCAGGAAAACAAGTTTTCCAATCAACTGTTGTGCAATGAACCTGTAATCAAAAGAAACTGAATTTTTTGCCAAGACTAAGATGAATCAGATGCTGGAAATATCTGACAGGAATTTGAAAGTAGCCATCATATATATGCTTCTAAAAGCAACTACAAAATCTCTTGAAATAATGAAAACAAAATTTTACCAAAGAAAATGAACTTAGAAAATAAGACCAAACTACAAATTATAGAAGTAAAAGACACAATTGTCAAAATGTAAGACTTAGCAAATGGGATTTATAATAGGGTGAAATTGACAGCAAACCAGAAGCCCGATCAAGCAAATTTACCTGATCTGGAGAATAGAAAGAAAATGGACCTAAAAATCAATGAAAAACCTTCAGGTACTTGAGTGACCATTATAAATGTCCAACATTCACATTATCAAAATTCAAGAAGGAAAGCAGAAATAGAATGTCTCTAGAGGCTGAAAGACTATTCAAAGACATACTAGTTTAAATTCAAATTTGGTGAAAGACAAAGCCACAGATTCAAATAGGTAAACAAATCGAGCAGGACAAGTCCAAAGATATACAAATTAAGAGAAATTACATTTAAACTTCTGAAAACCAAAGGAAAAAAAGTCTTGAAATCAAGGCAATAAATTCATTACTTATATTGGAACATCAAACTGAATGACAGGATCTATCTCTTCTGAAACCACAGAAACTTAAAGGGAGTGGCAAAATGTTTTGGAATTACTGAAAGAAAAAAAAATAGCCACTGAAAGTATTATGTTCAACAAAACCATGCTTTATAAATGAAAATACACCCTCTCAGAAAAATAAAAAATTACCACAGAAAAATTATAAAATTTAAGAATTTTAACTCTGATAAAATGGAAGTATCTAGTCTTCATTTCATATTTCAAAATTTCCATTTTCCACTGTTCCAATATCATTTTAACAGAAAAGAGAGACTTTATTTAAAAGAAGCATTGCGAGATGGGAAATGTTTTATAATAGGGAGAAAGAGGGAGAACACTTTGACCATAAATCTGAAGTCATCTCCAAATCATGTCTACTTCACCAAAAATTTCCTAGTTTTGAATTCAAAATAGGGTATGGGTTACACTAATTCGTCACTATTATTTGTATCTATTATTCTGGAAATTTTTTTAGAGCCATTCCCTTCTCTCATGGTTTTGATATTTTCAGGCCAATTTTTGCAAAATGTTAATTTCAGTTCTCTGGTGTTTCCTTGTGATACAATTCAGATTGTATGCGTTTGGTAGAAATACTAGGTGAGTTATTTTGGACCCATTTTTATTAAATTACACAAGAAAACAGAATTAAAGAAAACTAAGCAGAGCAAATATATGGCTAATTGAACTATTAAAATTGATCATATTTCCACCCACATCAAGATACACAAACTACTCCAGAAACCTTTTCATATGACTCATCTAAATTGAAATGCCCTCTTGCTAGCCTAAAATTATGCTAATCATTTTCATTATAGTTTTATCACATAAGTGTTTATATTCAAAATATAGTTTTGACTTATGAGTTCTTAAAAATTTCATTTGAAATAACTTGAACTTCAAATAGAAGTTGCAAAATTATTAGAATTCCATGTAACTTTCACTAAGCTTTCTCCAATCATAAAAACTACAAAATCATAGTACAATTATCCAAACCCAGAAATGTACATTTTTGTAATACTATTAATAGAACTACATGCTTAATCTCATTAATTTTTACTTGTATTCATTACGTTGTTACTGTTGTAAAGTTCTATGAGATTTTATTACCTGATAGCTTCACACAAGCATCACAACAATCAGAATAGTGAACTATTCTATCACTATAAAGAAATTTTCTCTTGCGATCTCTTTGTAATAACATTGTCTTCCTAATCATAACCTATGGAAAGCAATCTGTTCCTCCTCACCAAAACTGAGAGAATATTATATAACTGAAATCATAGTGTAGTTGAAAATTCCCAAAGAGTAGTATTTTTTTGAAGACTAATACCACTAATATTTTAATAACATTGTGTTAGAACAATGATAATAACCCAAGTAAAAGAAATCTTTCCCAAAGGGAAAACTTTTCTTTGGTAGAAACTTTCTGTTTCAGGCAGAATCCTGATGGATCACATAGTGAACTCAATCTTTCCACAAGTTGCAAGCCCAGTGGCTATTTTTTAAAGTCAAAGTCTTCACATTCCAGCTGGCATGTCAGAAGATCTAGCAACTCTTTAGAAATGGTGGCATTATGTTTCACACTAAAAACTTGTGTGTACGGATTTACTAAATCTTGAATATATGCGAATATTCTGTGTTCTTAATAGGAAAGGAAACTGAGAATAAATTGGCAGAGCTGACTTCAGTTTTGTCCTAGTGCTGCCTTATAGTCATTATTTCTCTTCCTCAATAATACAGATTGTCATTATTATTTTTATTTGACTGTTTATCTTGTTTTTACTTTCTACACCTCTAATGGACCTTGAAATTAACAACTAAGTCTGGCTCTGGTTCCATCGCCCACGCTGTGCATGAAATTAGCAAGGTTATTATTCACTCTCTTGTTAATAAGTTAACATATCCCTAGATAATTACCACCTATTTCACAATTTGTCTGGTGGATGCCAGATTGAGAATAAAACTTGATCCACCATGCTTGTCAATTTTGAAATTTTATTACATTAAGCCTAGCCTGTAGGTGTTCACAAAAATATATATGTTCCTGCTTCCTAAAAGCATCCTTTATATAAAATCTGAAAGCTTATTTTTTCTATTATTCACCATTACTTAGCTTTCACTTTGTTTTTTTTCATTGTCAAATAAGCTCAGTCTTTGGGTGTTCAGAAAAATACATATGTTCCTGCTTCTTAAAATCATCCTTTACCTAAAATCTGAAATCTTATTTTTTTCTGTTTTTCACCATTACTTTGCTTCACTTTGTTCTTTATTTCCATTTTTATTTTCTTGTGTTATAGAATTCTAAGGTCCTCTCCGTGACTTTAACTCTTGGGGTTACTCCTAAATTATGCTTTCTGACCATTACTCAGTTTTCCATTAGAGTAACAAATACCTAAGATAATTGATTTCTGAAGAGAAAAGACTTATTTCACCTCACAGTTTTGTAGGTTGCAGTCAGTCATTAGTTAGCCTTTGGGCCTGTGATGAGGCAGTGCATGACAGCAGGAGATGTGTCAGAGAAAAGGTACTTACATCACAAAACACGGAGAAAGAGGGAGAGACTGTTTCCACAATCCGTTTCAAGAGCATGCCACAAATGTCTAGGCACCACATTCCACTGGCCTCAACCTGGGGACCAAACTTTGAGTACAGGGGCCCTTGAGGGATCCTTAAAATCCATACTGCAGCGATGAGAAAAGGGCCTTTGAGGCTGTTATTAAGTTTAATCAGTAGATCTTTAGACAGGAAGCTTTCCAGATGGGCCGAGTCTACCACATGAGCACTTTAAAACAAGGGGATTTTTGGACAGTAACATAAAAAGAATTCAGGGACATAGATGTGAGAGAGAGAGAGAGTTGAAATGAGGAGATTCTCTACTGTTGATGTGAAGGGGATCACAGGGAATAGACCCGAGAATGTCCTTTAAGAAAGGAGAGTGGTATCTGGCTGTCAGTCAGCAAGGAAATGGGGAATTTAGTTCTATGAGTGCAAGGGATTGAATCTGCCAGAAATATTAATAAACACAGAGGTGAATTTTTCTGTGGAGCCTGGAGGTAAGAGCCTACCCAAGTAACAGTATGTCTTTGGGTTAGGGTTTGGCTTGTGAGATTAAAAAATCCAAAAGAGACCATCTGGACTCAAGATCCACAGAACTATGCTCAAATAAATAGGAATAGATTTAAATGTCTTTATTTCTGGTGAAATTTACACAGGGAGAAAACTAATACAATCCGCAATCATTGTGCAGTTCTCTCATTTTGTGTTTTACATATTTTTATGGTCTCTGGTTCATGAAATATTATTTGTTGTATATTCTTAGAAAATTAAACTTATTAATTGTTTACTAGTGATTTTGCCTTAAATTATACTTTTCTTCTATTAAAATAGGCACACTAACATCGCAGGGGTCAGTTCTTCCTTGAGATATCACTTTCTTTTTTTTAATTTTTAAATTCCTACGTTTAGTTGTAGATATATATCTTATAAGCAGTGATTAGTGTTGTTTTCATCATCGGCTTGTTCTAAATGTTTGTGATTTTAATTGAGTCTGATAATCTTTATCTTTTAATTGGCACATATTAGTCCTTTGCATTTAATCCAATTAGTTTAAACCTTCTGTTTTGTTAAGTTGTCTGAATTTATCTTGTTTACTTTACATCTTCTTTTCTTCCTTGGTTCCTTTTGATTAAATTATATTTCTTTGCTCCCCATTCATTTCCTTGGAAAATACACATTTTCCTACAGAAAGATTAAATTTTAATTTTTGAGTCATCAAACTTTATTGCTAATTAGTACTTTGAACATTTTAGTGGGCAATTATCTTAATTAAACTCATTTTACCCCTTCAAACACAGTCATTATTCAATATTTAGTCACAGCAACAAAAAGCTAACCGGTACAATATCTGAACTTCTCTCTCTGGCAGTGCTGTTCTTTTCCTAACTGAAGACTACCCTGCACTGTTACCCTCAAGGCAGATCTAATGGTATCACATTCATTTAGCTTTTATTTATGTGACAAATCCTTATTTTCCCATTGTTTTGCATAAGATTTCACTGATATGAAAAAATTGGCTGGGATGTTAATTACTCACACTGTTTCAAATTCAATGTGTTGTATTTTCCATTGTTTGTTGTGAAAAGTCAGCCATCCTTTAATTGGTTGTTTCTTTGAAACTAGATTAGAGTGCTTGCCTTGCAAGCACAAGGCCCTGAGTTCAATCCCCTGTACCACCAAAAAAAAAAAAAAAAAAAAAAAAAAAAAAAAGAAACTAATCTATTTGCTCTATTCCTCTTTGTTTTTTTTTTACAATAAGACACTTTACTATGATAAGGATGGGGTGGGTATTCTTTTTTAAATATAAATTTCTTCATGTGCTTTATATGCATTTGTGAACCTCTATCTTGATAGCTTTCCACAGTTTTGTTTAGGAATTCTCAGCTCTAATTCCCTCCATATTATTCAGTCTTTCTCTTAGACAACTTCCACTTACCTTTTCAGATTTTTTCTCTTTTTTCTCTGCCTTTGGTGACTATTACATATGACTTATATCAATAAGTTTTTCTTCACCTCTAACTTTGTGCTGGACTCATCTAGTTGGGCACCCTAGGAAGAGGTAAGAGTAAGGGAGGAGAATGAAATCAGAATATGTTTCCCCTGACTTTCTTGCTGAAAGGAGATTTTCTTTTCAGTTTTTGTATATTATCTTTCTATAGTTTCATTGTGTTCTATCTTTTTAAAAATAATTTCTAATTATGTGCTTAATTACTCAATCTTTGGTTTAATTTACTGTAACATAGAAAAATAGGTTATGTCTTTTGTCTGATAATTTCTTTATCTGGAGACACTGGGAGTCAAATTTCTTTTGTCAGTTGTTTCTGCTTCTGTTTATTCATATCTTTCATCTCCTAATTTGCCTGTTGATCTCAGTTGTGCAGCAGATACATTATTTTTTAAATTGTATACTGAAATATTGTTAATTGATTAAATTGTCTTTTCAAAGACAATTTTTGCTTCAGCCTAGACACAGTAGAAATCGAGAACAGTATCACATAAATTTTGGAGATTCAGAAACTTCTAGGTTGGGCTGAGTTACTTATGAGGATCTGTCTATATCTGATCCTACCTTACCACACAGGTTAATTCAGGGACCACAAAAATTGTGAGGATTTCATCGGGTGTCCTCTCTTGTTGGGTTTGGACTCAAATTCCTGTGGCCTGGTTTCAGAAGGCCGTGAAAACACTGAAGGACCTTCCAGCCACTCTGTCACCCTCTCCTCTATTGATACATTCTCCACAGAAGTGTTCTTCAAATATCAGCTTCATCTTCCTAGGCCTCCACCCTCTCTCCTAGATTCTGGAGAGTCAGCCACTGGCCTGTTAGTTCTTCAATACTATTATGCAACATTTTAAAATATATTTATTTCAGTTATCCTAGTTATTATCTGTGGGAGACTTAGTTTATGTGGTCTGATATTCCTTAATAGGAAGTCCTAAATATACTCCAAATCTGTTGACCTCTGTGTAATTGCAATAACCTACTGTCTGCTCTATCTCTCTCTATTCTTCCCCGTTCCTATGTATTTTTCCATACAAGAGCAATAGCTGTGTATACAAATGTATGTCTGACTCATCCCCTTCCTAATATATAAAAATGCATAACTCACTTCCGTGAACCTCCTCATTCCTCTGTGTTTGCAATGCTTCAAAATTCCCCCATTCAGGTTGGGGATTTGGTTCAGTGGTTAGATTGGTTGCTTAGCAAGCACAAGACCTAGCACCGAAAAAAAAAAAAATCTGCCATCTTTATTGCAAAACATGCAAAAATTTGCATATTGGATTTCAAATCCCTACATGGTTTGGCCTCTCCTTATTTCTTCAGCCTCATCTCATATTAGTATGCATTGTCTTTCTGTGCTTTAGTCACATGGATTTCTTTTTGTCTTTCTTCCTTATTATTCTCCTGCTTACTACATGCCCTTGAACATGCCCTTCTCTGTAGAGAATGCTGTTTCATTTTCTGTGTAGGTAATTCTCATTTATCCTGTAGATTCTAGTTCAACTATTATTTCCAAATACACAAATACATTAAACTTTTCTCTTAAAAAAAAAAAGTCTATCCTTTAGTTTCCCCACAGGACATACTGTAAGTGAAAGTTTGCCTTCTTTTGCTATAAATTCTCATAAGTAAATTTGACCATTTTGGTATGGAGGTCTATGAATAATAACATATGTATATGTTTTTGTAACCATCATCAAAATCGGAGTAAAAAAAATTGTCAGAATACATAAAACTTCTCATGTAAATTCTATTTATCCTTTTATTCAGATTTTTAATTCTGTTAATCAGATTTTGTATATTCCTTCAGTGCACACTGTATATATTTTGTCACATTTATTCCTTACATCTTCTTTTTCTTTTTTTTTTTTGGTGCTGGAGATTGAACTTAGGGACTTGTTTAGGGACTTGTGCTTGCAAGCACTCTCACCACTGAGCTAAATCCTCAGTCAACATTTTTATTTCTTAAGCTTGTTTGGGTGTTTAATTTAAAAAAATTTATTTTCAGTTATCAACTGCTAGTGTAGAAATATGCCATGGATTTTTGTGTATAACATTGTATACTGAGAACTTTAACTCCTTATCTGTAGATGTTTTCTTATAGAATACATGAGATTCTGATATAGACAATTATAGATCTGCGAATGGCAGTGTGTCATAATATTATCACGTGTTTGGTGATTTTCCTGTTATTGGTTTCTTATTGATTTTTAGCTTAATTTCATTATTTTCTATAGACTAACTTTTTATGCTTTTAATATTTTAAACATCCTAATATTGATGTTCATATAGCCCATTCTCTTGACTAGTTCCTGTCCACTTTTTAACAAATATCTTCTACTGTTAGAGGACAGAAAAATTGACAAATATTAATTATACATAGTTGGTCATAGATGTTAAAAGTATTAAAGTCTTCAAATATAATATCGGATTTGTCTATTCTCTTGTCACACATTTGAAAGTTTTTGATTCATGTATTTGGAAGCTTATATAGTTTTGTACATAAATATTCAGTATAATTATTCTTTCTTATTGTTCAGATACTTACTGTTATATTATGTCCCTCCTGAAGGTTGTCTGAATTCTACTCAGTCTAGCATTAATCTAACCATTCAATATGTCTTTTTATTTCTGTTTGTATAACATGTACTTTTCATTTATTTAGCTTTAACTTTCATATATCTTTATATCTGACAATAAATTCCAATGGGATATACAAATTTTTTTCAGTGTAAAACTTTATTTTTGGTAGTTATATCATTCAAAATTAACTCAAGTATTGCTATGTTAAAGTTTGGTTTTATAATTCTATTTTTAACAAAATTTTCTTCTGTTTTGTTCCTCAATTTGATTGCTTATTTCTTCTTTTATATTTTTGGAAATTTTTAAAATTTAATTTCAATTCATCTAATTTTCATTGTGTATCTTTTTTCATTATTTCCATTAGATTCAGACTACTTAAGATCAATATTTTACCACTGTACATGAAATATGGTAACTTTGAAAACATGTAGTTAGATCACTTTACCTTCCCCACTTTACCTTTCTTTGTCTTATCAGCTATTTCTTCATACTTTGGAAACCTCATAGGTCAGTGTTAAAAATTTTGTCCTCAACTGTGAAATGCAGTTTAATAAATTCAACAGGAGAGATATAGTCTTTTATAGTTTCCCATTTATTTTGTTTCCTCATGTCTATTGATTCATGCTATCTTGTAGAACAATTCTTCTTCTGTCAGAAACACTTCTGTAGAAATTATTTTAGAGCAGGCATGCTGACTACACATTCTTTTAATTTGTTTTTATGTTAATGTGTTTTAATTTACCTTCATTTCTGAAAGATATTTCTTCTAGATACCGAATTTTGGGTCAATAGTTGAGTTGCTTTACTTCAAAGTGACATGATACTTTTTTTTTGGTCTACTGTAGTTTCTGTTGAGAAATGCACTTTTATTAAATTTGTATTTTTCCATATAATGTGTCAATTTTTATTGCTTTCAAGATTTTAATTATCAGCAATTTGATTTTCTTGTGTCTTTATGTGAAGAAGTCCTATGGATCTCTTTGGGTTTATTTTGTTCTAAGTTTTTCATATTCCTGAAAGTTTACATTTTTCATCATATTTGTAAATTGTCTGTAATTATCCAAATACTTTATAGCATGTTTCTATTTTCTTCCATTATGGAACTTTAATGGCATGTGTTTTAGACATTTTGTTATTATCTCACTAATTCTGGATGCTGTATTATTGTTTTCTAATATTTTATCTGTTTTCAGAGTGGGTAGTTAGTATTTGTCATTATTTAGGGTCAAAGGAAGCTTTCTCTATTCATCCCTATTTTACTATTAAACACCTTCAGTGACTTATTTTGATTATTGTTTTTCAGTTCTTAATTTCCTTTTGATCCTTATATCCTGAAATTCTTTGTTAAAAATTCCATCTTTTATATTCAAAAGAGAGGAGAACTAGAAAGGGGGAAGGAGGGAAAAAGAAGGGAAAAGGAAAGAAAGAGGAAAGTGAAAAAATGGGAAAATGTAAATAGGGAAGGGGGGAGCAGAAGGGAGCAGTGTGGAACAGGGGGGAAAACCAAGATACATCATGTACAGGTACAAAATAACCATGATGAATGTGACCATTATGCAATGTACCAATACATGCTCTTGATAAAAAAAAAAAAATAAAAATTAAAAAATTCCACCTTTCCATTGGTTTTAAAAGTATTTTGATTCTTTGTGTTAGTATTTTATAAAGTTTGTTTTGAAGTCTTTGTTTGGTAATAACAACATCTATGTCATCTCAGCATTTGTGTCCCAATTGTCTTTTCTTATGTGAACTGCTCCTCTGTATGCCAAGTAACTTTAGATTATATACTAGACATTTTTAGTAATATATATGGTTCTTGGTTTTTTGTAAAGAATTTTATGTAAATTTGAGCTTCTTGTTTTATCAGGCAACAACCTGGTTAATTTCAGACATGGTATTCCAAGGTGTCTTCTGTTTTCTGCTGATTTCATTGTTAATCAGTACAGTTTTCAAATCTTTTATCATATTTCTTTTTTCTTTTTTTTTTTTTTTTTGGTGCTGGGGATTGAACTCAGGGCTTTGTCCTTGCAAGGCAAGCACTGTAACCACTGAGCTAAATCTCCAGCTCCTTATCACAGTTTTAAAAATCTAATCAAAAACCAATTTAGGATATGAGGGTAATGTTAGGTCAGGTCTCAAAATTTAGGATATGCTATCTATGACCAGATTCATCACTGTACAGGATCAGATGAGCACAGGAATGTATTAAAGAACAAATAAAACAAGATAATAAGAAACAAGGAGATAGATCTTTTGCAAATAAGAAGAAGAGCAAGAGGTGGAGGAAGAGGGGAAAAGGGAGAGGGAAGGGGGATGTAAACAGAATTAAGATGTGTTATGTCCATGTACCAACTCATCACAATGAATGTAATCATAAAACATTACAAACATGTACTAATACAAATAAAGATAAAACAGTTTAGAAAATACTTTTGAAAGTCAAAAACCAAAAACAACTCTCATAATTACTAGTTGCGTAGGTTTCTTTGTAGGTTATCTGGTAGAATGTTGTGAATTTAGTTATACCATTCCATCATGTGTACCATTTCTAAGTACTGGGGTGAAAGGAGAAAGGAAGGAAGAAAGGAAGGAGAGAGAGAGAGAGAGAGAAAGAGAGAAAGACATGATGAAAGGATTTCTTTACTCACTCTGAAGAGTTGAAGCTCCCTCTTACATTTCTCAAACCAGAATTAGGAAGCTTCTCCTGGATCTTTCTCTGCCCCTAATGTCCTTATTTCCTATTCAAAGAAATGGAATACAGAGAAAATAGTAAGTCAGTTCAGTGGACCATTTTTTTTAGATTTTTATCAAAATTTATGAAAAATTACACAAACTCTCAGGCCATTACACAAGCTTACAGACAACAATACATTGTGCCTTTTGCTTGTGACAGTGAGCAATGTAAACAACCACATAAATGAAGCAGTAAGTCACAACTACATAAAGTTACTATAGTACGCAGTGTACGTGTCACTGATTTAAGTTTGGGTTATTAGGTTCTTATTTTTAAGATATCATTATTCCTCTGGATTCCCATTCCCCTCCCCCTTTGCCCTCTTCTTGTTCCCTTGAACCCTTTGTCTATTAGCTTATACCTAACACTTCGTCTTTTTGTATCCATTCTTTACCCTTTTCTTTTGTTTATATTTTACCTCACTAAATGAGGGATACCATGCGGTATTCCAGCTTGTGAGACTGGTTTATTTCACTCAACATTATATTTTCCAGGTCCATCCATTTTCCTACAAATGACTCTAGTTTGTCATTCTTTATAGCTGAATAGTATTCCATTATGTATAGATACCACATTTTGTTTATCCAGCTATCTATTAGTGGGTATACAGGTTGCTTCCAGAATTTAACTATTACAAATTGTGCTGCTATAAACATTGCTGTGCAAGTATCTCTGTAGTATGATGTCTCTAGCTCTTCAGAAAAGATACCTAGTAGGGGAATCCCACTGGGTCATGTGAGATTTCCACTTTCACACTCTTGTGAAATCTCCATACTGATTTCCATAATGGTTGTTCTAGTTTGCATTCCCACCAACAGTGTAGGAGTGTTCCCTTTTCACCACAGCCCCACCAGAATTTGTTATTGTTTGACTACTTAATAATTGCTAGTCTTTCTAGGGTAAGGTGGAATCTTAGAGTTGTTTTAGTTTGCATTTCTTTAAGAGCCATAGATGTTGAACATTGGATCTTTTCCCCCATTCTGCCTGTTGTTATTGACTTTTGAGGATCTTTGATATCTGAGGCATTTACTTATGTCTGGGATTTATTGTTGTAGTGAGTGGGAAAGACAGATGGTATGTACTTCCTCTTTCTTATTTTAAACTAAATCTGCATTTGTCTGTGTGTGGGCACATATTCTTAATACATAATTCTTTCACAGACTGCAACTTCATAAAGGTAAAGAGGTTGTTTACTCACAACTTTGTATCTTGTAGTTTACACAATGTTCAATGTATGGTTGGCATAATTTATCTGTTTATCATTTTCTAATTTCATTTTCTTCATTACCTATCCATAGTTCTTTTATCCACAACTGAAACATCTCTTTTACATTGGCCACAAATTTCCTGTATCCTATCATCCTTCAACACATAATCAAGATGACATAAAGGTATATTTTGAAGTAATTTTTAAAACTAAGAAACATTTTTAAATACTTTTAAAATATTTCCACATGAGAATTCATATTATCATCATCTTTTCTTTGGAAAAATATATTAATAAGCTGTTAGTAAGCTTTGCATATGTAAGGTTATAGCCCCAGTATTTGACATATAATGCGTTACCTACGTTAAACTGTATAAAAATTAAGAATGGGTGATTAAGTTATGAATGAGAATATGAAATTATTTTTGAGCCAGGTAAAAATAAGGAAGAAAGCGGGTCCTATTAATATAGCTCATGGCTAAAGTTCATAGGGAAAAGTGACCAGATCCATGAAATACACAGTTTTGAGTTACGCTGAAGCTTTTAATAACAGACGTATCATCTCAAAATTTCAGTTAATTTATTTTTTATGGTCTTCCTCTATTTTTTCTGTTTTATGATTTTTATTAGTACATATTTGTAGTACATAATATTTACATTCCTCATGAGGAATTGATACATGTATATGATACATCTTAATTCCCTTTTTATATCCTCTTTCCCTTCTCTCCTCCCTCCCCCCATCCATCTCTTGATCCTTTTCCTTTTTTGTACATGTTTGAAATACATAATGTTTATGTTGCTTGTGTGGAGTTGGTACATGTACATAGCACAGCACAGTTCCCTCTTTCATCCCCATTCCTTTCTATCTTGCCCCCTCCCTCCATCTATTGATCCTCTTCCCCTTTGAGAAAGATCTATCTCCCTACATCCAATTATCTTTTATTTTGCTCTTTATTCTTCAGTTTTCTTATACAAGAGAGACCGTGATATATTTAAACATGTTTCTGATTTATTTCATTTAACATTATGGTCCCGAGGTGCATCCCTTTTCCTAAAAATGACTCAAGGCTCCTATAAGGAAGGACATTATAAAGATCTGAGGAGAAATAAATGAAAATTTAATTTGAATTGACAGAAATTTCATGTGCAAGAGATTTCAAGATGAATGGAAAGTAACTATTTTGTAATGCATGAATAGCATAAAAAAGAAGACCATATGATTAGCCAAGGTATTAGAACTCAAAACCTTTAAAGATCTAGAAAGAAATGGTGAATGAAAGAAATTAAGTCCTTAGGATTTCTGGGTGCTTGGGGGAAAACAGTGTCAATTCCCACAATATGTGGCCAAACCCTGTAGACATTACTTCATCCACTTTATTGTCCTCACTAAATGTGCTTTTATATTTAATAAGTTGCATCTATTTGCTTTATATTTTAACCTAATGCATTACAGAGAATAGGGTCCAATCACTTTTACAAAGCCTGACCCATTGTGTATGAGGTTCTTGGGGAACATCTAGATATAACTTATAACAGCCAAACAATATACATTTATAAGTGAGACTTAAATCATTGAATTTTTTAGTAGTATACATTTACAGTATGTAATGCTAACATTCTTTGTGAGGAGTTGATTCATGTACATAATACATCTTAACTCATTTTTCATCCCTTTTTTCTTCATCTCCACTCTCATCCTTCTCTTGATCCTGTTCCTTTTTTTCTTTGTACCTATTTGGAGTACATAATGTTTGCATTCCTTATGAGAGTTGGTACATGTACATAACACATCTTTATATCTTTTGCAAGCATAGGTTTTCAATATTGGAACAACTGGGAATATCTGAACATATGGTTGTATCCGTATCATACACAATACACAAAAAACAATCAAAATTAAAGACAAACATAAAATGAGAATACATAGACTTCCTAAGACTCCTTAATATTACTGTTGTTGATGATTCTTTGCATTTGATAGGATAGGCAAAAAACAAAGAAATGAGATTATATTAAACAGATATATTTCACATATCAAAGAGAAAAATCAACTAAGGGATGGGAAGAAAAAAAAAATAGATGTAAAAAATGCTTAATATACAAAATAAACAATTCATATAAAATAATAGCAAATAAGCAATTAACCCAGTTAAGAAATACATAAAGGACCTGAGTAGACACTTATTCAAAGAAAACCTAATAATGACTGACAAGTACATAAAAATATGATATCACTCGTCCTCTGGAAAATGCAAATGAAATGTAACATCATATATCAACCCATTAAAAACAACAGTTATCAAATAGACAAAAGATGACAAATGCTGGTGAAGACATAGAGGAAATAAAACCCTCATGCAGTGTTGGTGGGAATGTAAATAGGTATAACTATTATGGGAAACAGGATAAAGCTTCCTCAAAAAATTAAAAATAGAGCTCATATAAATAACACTGCTGTAAATAAGGAGGGGAAGAAGAATTGAAGGGAGGCATGGGGAAGGGAGGAAACAAAACCCAAGATGTATCATGTACAGGTACAAATTAACTATGATGAATGTGATCATTATGTATATCTAAAATGTACCAATAAATCTTCTTTGTTGAAAAAAAAGAGCTCATATATTGTCCAGAAATCTTCCTTCTTTATATATTCACAAATGAATTAAAATTATATTAAAATACTTCCCTTGAAGAGCGTAGCCGGCTTCCTGATTGGGAGAATACAGTGGAAGAGGGGAGAGTCTACTTCGTGGGCCCCCGAAGACCATGCCCCTGCCCCAGGTGGCTACATCCCAGGCCCAGTGCCTGCCCAGCTGCCTCCCAGCAGGTCTGCCAGTGGCAGAGGCCTGCCTAGATCCTGCAGGGTGGTCCAGGAAGAGCGCGGCCAGCCTCCTGATAGGGAGAATATGACGAAAGAGGTGAGAGACTACTTCACGGGCCCCTGAAGGCCACGCCCCTGCCCTAGTTGGCTACATGCCTGGCAGAACACCTGCCTGCACACCAGCAGGGTCTAAATCCATCAATATGCATGCAAAAAACCTAGGACTTGACACTGGTAGCACTATCATCTGCTATTCCCCCACCCCCTCTTTTTCTTCTTTTTTTTCTTTTTTTTGCTTTTTCCTTCCTCTGTCTTTTTTCTTTGCTTTCTTTTTTAGCTTTTTTCTTTGTTACTTTCTTTACCCTTCTCCATTCCCAAGCCACCATTACCAAGTAGAGCCAACCATGACCTTTTCATTGAAGATAATTGTGGAGGCATATAGGTCATAAGAGCCAAGAAATACATATACCCAGAAGAAACCGTAAAAACAGACATTCCCTAGGAGAATGCTAGTACCTATCTTAAGGTAACCTCCCACAAAGAAAATATCAAACCAACACAAAGAACAAGCTAAGAAGGGTAAATTACATATGTATACAAAAAAAAAAAAATGACCAGACATAGAAGCAAAACACAACCACAGACCCCCAGACCACCGAGAATAAATACAGCAGACAATGACATAGAGGACATCAGAAGACACCCAATCAAACTCTCAAATATGTTATCAGCAGAAGTTGAGAAGCAGATAGTCATAGCAATAGAGAACATCAGGCTAGAAATAATAGTTCAAGTCCAAAAAGAGATGACAAACATAATGAAAGATTTGCTTAGTGAGTTTAGGGTGAACACAGATTAAAAAAAAAAAAAAAAAGAGGAACTTAGGAAATCAATGGAAAATTTGAATATGCAAATTAGCAAAGAAATGGAGTCCATGAAACAGATCCAAAAAGATATCCGAGAAATAAAAAACTTGCTGGAAAGTATACACAGACGACTGAATGAGAGCGAAGATAGAATCTCAGAACTAGAAGACAGGTCAGCAATTAATGAAAATGAAAAGAAAGACCTCTTAAAAATAACTAGAGAATATGAAAAATCACTCAAACATCTGCAAGATGATGAAAAAAGAACAATATAAGAGTGATAGGAGTGAATGAAAAAACAGGAGACAATATGAAGGATCTAAAAAGATTATTTACAGAAGTAATGACAGAAAACTTCCCAAGCATGAGAAAAGAACTTGATATACAGATAAGTGAGGCATATAGAAACCCAATTACCCACAACCAAAATAAATCTACACCAAGACATATAATAATCAAGATTCCAGAAATTCAGCAAAAGAACAGAATACTGAAAATTATTAGAGAAAAAAAAAATCACCCATCAAGGTAAACCCATCAGAATCAGAGTGGATTTCTCTACGCAAACCCTAAAATCAAGGAGAGCCTGGAGCAAAGTATTTCAAGCCTTAAAAGAAAACAATCTCCAACCCAGATTGACGTACCCGCCCAAACTATCTTTCAAATTCAACAATGAAATAAGATACTTCCATGACAAAGAACAATTGAAGAAATTTATGACCTCCAAACCACTTCTACAAAATATCTTAAAGGAGATCCTGGAAAAGGAAAGAGTTAACTCTAATTACAAGGACACTAATAAAAACTCAACAAGTAAGACATGCAGTTGAACTGAGGTGAAACACAGAACCAACAACAGAAAAGATATATGGCAAAGATGAGTCAACTCATAATAGCTGTAACCATCAGTGTAAATGGGCTCAACTCACCTATCAAAAGAAACAGGCTAGCAGAATGGATCAAGAAAGAAGATCCTGCAATATGCTGCATACAAGAGACACATCTAACCCAAAAGGAAATACATAGATTGAAAATCAAAGGATGGAAAACAGTATTTCATGCAACAGGAATCCAGAAAAAAGCAGGGGTAACTATCCTAATCTCAGATAAAGTAAACTTTAAACCAAGACTAATCAAGAGGGATAAAGATGGCCAATACATATTTCTCAAGGGAAAACTCCAAGAGGAAGAAATAACAATCATTAATATTTATGTGCCAAATATTGGGGCACCTAAATTCATAAAACTAATATTAAGGGACATGAAAGATCAAATAAACACTAACACAATTATAATGGGAAACTTCAACATCCCACTGTCACAAAGAGACAGATCAAGTAGATAGAAAATAAACAAAGAACTATCAGAACTAAATCAACTCTGTGAAAAAATGAACTTAGCAGATGTATACAGAGTGTTCCACCCTGCAACAGCAGAATACACATTCTTCTCAGCTTCACACGGGTTGTTTTCCAAAATAGATCACATACTAGCTCATAAAGGATACTTAAATAAATGTAAGGGAATTGAAATTATCCCATGCATACTATCCGACCATAGTGCAATGAACCAAGAATTAAATGGCAACAGAAACCAAAAAAGCCACATAAACACATGGAAACTAAGTAATATCCTTCTGAATAACAGCTGGGTCACAGAAGAAATTAAGCAATTTATACAGTTAAATGATAATGACAATACAACATACCGGAACCTATGGGATACAATGAAAGCAGTGCTACGGGGGAAGTTTATCGCATTGAGCTCCCACATCAAGAAGACAGAAAGAGCTCAAATAAACAATTTAATGTTGAAGCTCAAACAATTAGAAAAAGAAGAACAAATCAAACCTAAAGCTCATACAAGAGAGGAAATTTATTAAGGTCAGAGCTGAAATCAATGCAATTGAAACCAAGAAAACAATACAAAGAATCAACAAATCAAAGAGTTGGTTCTTGTAAGACTAAACAAAATAGACAAATCCCTAGCCAACCTTATTTAAAAAAAAAAAAAAGGAAAGAAAAGACCCAAAGTCACGCAAAAAAAAAAGAAAGGGGTGAAGTCACAACTGACCCATCAGAAATCCAAAGGTTCATCAACATCTACTTCAAGAATCTATACTCAAACAAAATGGAAAACACAGAAGAAATGGACAGATTCTTAGAAACATGAATTACCAAAACTAAACCAAGAAGAGATTTGAACACTTAATAAACCAATATCAGCCATTGAAATTGAAGAGGTAATTAAAAACCTACCAACAAAGAAAAGCCCAAATCCTAATGGCTTCACAGTCGAATTCTACAAGAAATTCAAAGGTGATCTAATACTACTATTCCTCAAACTCTTTAAAGAAATTGTAAAGGAATCAGTACTTCCAAAATCATTCCTGGAAGCAAGCATTACCCTAATACTAAAACCAGAAAAGGATCCAACTGAAAAAGAGAACTATAGGCCAATCTCTCTAATGAACATAGATGTGAAAATTCTCAACAAGATACTGGCCAGCAGAATGCAACGAATTATCAAGAAAATTATACACTATGAGCAAGTAGGATTCATCCCAGGGATGCAGGGATGGTTCAACATATGCAAATCAATATATGTAACACATCATATCAACAAAGTCAAAGACAAAAATCACATGATCATCTCAATAGATGCGGAAAAAGAATTTGACAAAATCCAGCACCCATTCATGATAAAAACAGTACAGAAATTAGGAATAGATAGTGTATATCAAATCTGATAAAAACCATATATGACAAACCAACGACCAACATTACACCAAATGGTCAGAACTGGAAGCTTTCACATTAAAATCTGGAACAAGACAAGGTTGCCCACTATCACCACTGTTATGCAACATAGTTCTAGAAACATTAGCCAGAACAATTAGACAAGAGAAAGAAATAAAAGGAATAAAGATAGGAAAGGAAGAAGTTAAACTATCCTTACTTGCATATGACATGATACTCCACATACAAGATCCAAAACACTCCACCAAAAAACTGCTAGATTTAATAACTAAATTCAGTTGCATAGTTAGATACAAAGTCAACATCCAAAAGTCAATAGCATTCCTATACACAAACAATAAACCCACCAAGAAAGAAATAACAAAAGATATACCTTTCACAATTGCACGCACACACACAAAAATACTTAGGAATCTAACAAAGGAAGTAAAAGATCTTTACATCAAAAACTACAGCACTCTAAAAAAAGAAATTGAAAGGAATATTAAAAAATGGAAAGACATCCCATGTTCCTGGGTAGGAAGAACCAACATAGTGAAAATGGCTATTTTTCCTAAACTACTATACAGATTTAATGCAATTCCAACCAAGATACCACTAACATACTTCAAAGAATTAGAAAGAACAATCACGAATTTCATCTGGAACCAGAAGAGACCAAGAATAGCAAAAATGATCCTAAGCAACAGGGGAAAAGCAGGGGCCATTATGGTCCCCGACCTAAAACTATACTATAAAGCTACAGTATTAAAGACAGCATGGTACTGGCAAACAGACAGACCTGAGGATCAATGGAATAGATTGGAGGATGCAGAAACAACCCCAAACACACTCAAATACCTCATCTTCGACAAAGGAGCCAAACACCCTCAGTGGAAGAAAGATAGCCTCTTTAACAAATGGTGCTGGAAAAATTGGCTGGCCACATGCCGAAAACTAAAACTAGAAACATGTCTCTCACCATGTACTAAACTCAAATTGAAGTGGGTCAAAGATCTAAACATTAAAACAGAAACACTAAATTTACTGGAGAATAGAATAGGAAGAACCCTCAAACACAGAGGGGTAGGGAAAAAAATTTATGAACAGAACCCAGACTGCATGGGAAACGATACAAAGAATCAGTGCTTGGGACCACATGCTATTAAAAAGCTTTTGCACAGCAAAACAAATCATCAATAGAGCAGGGAGAAAACCCACAGACTAGGAAATAAATTTTGCTAGCTATCCATCAGACAATGGTCTAACATCTAGAATATACAAAGAACTCAAAAAAATTAAACCTCTCAAATTTAAAGACCCAATAAAAATTGGGCAACTGAAATGAATAAACATTTCTCAGATGAAGAAATAAAAATGGCAAATAAATGTATGAAAAAATGTTCAACATCACTAGTCATTCGAGAGATGCAAATCAAAACAACATTAAGATTCCATCTCACACCAGAAAGAACAGTGTTTATTAAAAAATCAACCAATAACAAATGTTGGTGGGGCTGCGGGGAAAAGGGAACCCTCCTCCATTGTTGGTGGGAATGTAGATTGGTCCAGCCACTGTGGAAATCAATATGGAGATTCCTCAAAAAGCTACAACTAGAGTTTCCATTTGATCTAGCTATTCCCCTACTGGGGATCTTCCCAAAGGAATTAAAATCATCATACCACAGGGATATATGCACAAGCATGTTCATAGCAACACAATTTGCAATAGCTAAGTCTTGGAAACAACCTAAATGCCCAATAACCAATGAATGGCTAAAGAAGATGTGGTTTTTCTACACGATGGACTACTACTCTGTCATAAAAAAGGATAAACTAGAGTCATTCATATGTAAATGGATGTTCCTTGAGAATATACTTTTTTTTTTTTTTTTTTTGGTGCTGGGGATTGAACTCAGGGCTTTGTCCTTGCAAGGCAAGCACTTTAACCACTGAGCTAAATCCCCAGCCCCTTAGAGAAAATACTTTTAAGTGAAATAAATCAGACACTCATGAGTACACATCAAACTGTTTCTCTGATATGAGAAACCACAACTGTAAATAAGGACAAAGAGGTGTAATAGATATTATATAAAAGGAAGATAATAATAATATACAAAGGAGAGGAGCACTAGAAAGAGAGAAGGGGGAAAAGCAGGAAGGTAACAAAGGAAAGAAAGGGGAAAGGGAAATCATGGAAAATTATGAATAAACCTGCTGTAAATAGGGAGGGAGGGAACAGAGTGGAGGGGTGGGGAAGAGGGGGCAGAACTAAGATGCATCATGTACAGGTACAAAAGAAATGTGATGAATGTGAACATTATATATAAAATGTACCAATGCATGTTCTTGGTTTAAAATAAAAATAAAATAAAATAAAATACTTCCCTTATTTCTTACAGCATTAATCCCAATAAATAAAATATGGAAATGATCTAAGTGTCCATACACAGATCAATGCATAAATATAGTGTGTAACATGTATGTGATGGAATATATTGACCCAGTTCTGCCATCTGTATCGCTATGAATGAAGCTACAAGAGATTATGTTGAACGAAATAGTCCATACACAGAAAAGCAAATATTTAGTGATCTCATTTATACGTGGAATATTTAAAAATAACACTCATAGTAATGCAGAGTAGAATGATTACCTTTAATGAGGTGAAAGCAGAGATGTTGGTCAAAGGGCACAACCATTTATTTATAAAATGAATATTCCAAATTGTAATTTGTGGCTATCACTTTTTCTCAGATTACTGGATTTTACTTGTTTTAACATTTACTTTAGTGCTAAGGATGTGACTCAATGCGTACCATATATGAGGCCCTGAGTTCCTTCACCAGAACCACAAAAATCATAATAAAAATAATAGAAATAATCATGTTTAGCTCCATAAAAGGACTCAGTGGAAGTATATATTAACAGCTTAGTCATCTATGTATAGAAGACATCATTAAGGAAATAAATAAATATTTCAAAAATGAACGAAGGCTAGTAGAGTGTTGGTCACTTACTATTTAGTTAAACTAGTTGTAAAGATAAAAGCTTACAATGAGCTAATCTTGCAACTTCCTAATATTAAAAGGATGTTATTTCTGTCTTAGAAAGACACAAATATTCAATTAAGGAGTTTGTATAGTAAAAAAAGATGAATTAGTACAAGAGTCCAATGTACAGCATGGTGAACACAGTTAATAATGTAATGCGCTGGGTATTTGAAGCTTGCTGAGTGTAGATAGCAAGTGTTCTTAACACTCATACAACTGTATGAAGTGATTGGTATGCTATTTTATTTTGATTGTTTTAATCATTTGACAATATATACATATATGAGAATATCAATATTCACATTTTAAAAACCATACTTCATTAAATTTGGAAAAAAATTAAAATGATTTCGTAGCTCTTTTGGAATACTTAAGTGGAATTTATTTTTTAAAATACTGATTTTTGTCAGAACAAAAATACGGTATAAAACAGGGTTCAGTAAGGATGGAGTTAATTTTTAAGGGACTCAGAGGATATTTTAGCATTTTATATTGTGAGAAAATAAATCTCAGCTCCATTTTCCAGAAATGTACTTTTTCTCACATTATAAAACCCATTTCCTAACATTTAGTATACAAAAAAAAATAAGTCACCTCATTAGAAAATTACTCTTTATGTAGATGGGCCATTATGACTGAAAAGTAGAAACCACTAAATTTTGGTGATAAACAAACAAAGGAATGCTGACATTAGAAGTACATTTTTTTTTTTTTTTTTTTTTTTGTGCTGGGGATCGAACTTGGGTCCTTGTGCTTGCAAGGCGAGCGCTTTAACCACTGAGATAAATCCCCAGCCCTAGAAGTACATTTTCAAACCAAGTTCCAATACTCACAAACTAATTAACTGGGGGTAACCCTTCGCCAAATGTTAGAGCAAGAAGGAAAAGGAGGAAGGAGGAAGCAGAATATCATGGTGTTTGGTAACCTTATAAGCACTCAATCAAGAAAACATCCATGATATGCAGTGCTAGCCACATGACACTAGTGGGTTTGCTTATTTTTGTACTTAGGAACATGAGGAAACACAAAATTAATTTATTTCCAAACAGTCAAACTTTAGTCAACAAAAAATCATGTAGTTTTCTATAGTTTTGTTTATATTTTTGCATTTTTTTTCTTTTTTCTGAGACGTGGTCTGGTTAGACTGACTTAGAATTTCTATGTTCAAGTAATTGTCTCATCTCAGCTTCCACAGTTGCTGAGACTACAGGCATTTGTCACTGTGTCCAGCCTTTAGCTTTATATGGTTGACGAAATTGACACCTTTACTTATTCAGGTAAGTAAACATATTTTATTCATTTCTTTTCAGTAACACCATAGTTTCAATTATTACCATGTTGAGCATAATACACAAGGACATGGGAGCTTTTATTTGCACATATATTTTAATATTTAATATATGTTCTGTAAGTATTTCTGTCAATTATCACTCATCCTTAATGTTCCCTAAAGCTGGGTAGAAATTGATATAAACTATAAAAACTAAAATATTTTCTACTTCTTACTACCTCACATGGCCATTGCTGAATTTTCAAAGTTCCCTAACCCAAGTCAAAAGCCAACTTGCTTTGAAATGAATTTCCACACACATTTGTCAATTTCAAGACCATTAAAGAATTTTAAGCCAGAAAGCATACATCTGGGGCACTTCAAACTCTGTGTAATTATTCTTTTTATTGTAATTATTATTCCTTCACATTTTTAGCCGCACTGTTATTCGCCTGCCCTTATCGCAGTAGAATTCAAATAATTATATTTCATGCACATTCTTTCCTACTAATCTGTAAGTTTGCAAGGGGTGGAGACTTTGTCTATTTTTGTCTTATACACAGCAAGTACTTGGTAAATAAGTGAATTAATGTATTATTACCATTATCTACCTTAATAATTTCCTACTATGTACCAATCATTGCACTGAATCTTGCTACCCAAGGATATGGGAAATATAATTCTCAATTGGAGTGATTTACACACATAATAAACCAGAGTGTAAGAAACGTTTCTGATTCAATGAAAGGGAACAATTAAAAAAAAAAAAACTTTCTCATTCCCATATGTACGACAATCAATGTCTTTTAGATATTTTAAAGGTTGACTCAAAATTTATCAAAATCAACTTTTCAAAGAAGGTTAAATTAAAAAAGACACTGCTCTAGTACAGCTTTGTGTCCGTAAGTGCCTATCATTTCCTTAGCTCTCTAACGTTTTTCTGAGTACTTTCTCCGACTCATGAGACAAATATAGTATTGAAAGTAAGCTTTATAGTATACATCAGTTTGGGGGGAAAATGTTATGAAATTAGGCACATAAAGTACCATAAACTCTGATAGGTGTAGAACTTCATGACTGAGCTTGTATACTACTCATCTCCCTGCAGAACAGTTCTACAGGTGCCCTTGTATTGACCCAGTTATACACCTTTCTTGCTTGTAGCTCTCAAGAATAACTACCTAACACACTATCCTAAGAACTCCTTAAAACACAAAAGGGCTTGTTCCTGTCCCTCCTGGGCAATGGAACATGCTGTGATGGGGGAGGAACTGCTCTGGACAAACCAGACAGCGTCCATCTCTTACCTAGAAGCAGCATGCCCTGCAAGGAGTTGCTTAGTGGATACTATGGCCCGTGAAGTATATAACATGGGGCAGATTTTGCCTTTTGGGTGCCTTAGCTATGGTGTAAACGAGGCACACAAAGTCAAGAGTCAAGAGTTGACCAAGCTACAGGCAGCTTTCTTGGGCCTTGAAGGACCAGTTCAAAATACAACTTAAACTGCTTTTTTTCTTTTGATGGCTATCTATAAATAATATATCTGCTGCCTGTAACTTGGTGTATATTTGTGTATTCGGTCTTACTGGGCTCACACGAGTTGGTAAGCAGTACCTGATCAGTGTGTTTTGCAGTCCCAACAACAGCTTGAAGAATAAACAGGCAACGAAATGTGATTACATCCATAAAACTATATAATTTGTATCACTGACTTTATTTCCTTGAATTGATTTTCATTTGGGATTGCTAGTCAAAATGATCATGGTACTCTTCATGTTTGACACATGCACTTGATTATAGAAGTGGGCACTGGGGAAGTTATTTTATCCTAAGTGATTATTTTCCAAGACATAAACAATTAGCAAAGAGATGCTGAACTCTATTTTGAAAGTCCTTGGATTAAGAGTTTTTCCACAAAACAAAACCATTTTTTCTTTAAGGCTGTAGCACTCAGGAGTTTGATTTACAAAAGGCTGAAAAAGCAACAAATAAAAATTCTAACTTCCAGAAGATTTTTAACTAATATTCTATGTTAAAAATACATATAAAAGTACTGTGAGAAAATAAGGAATTGTTTATTGATCAAATAATCTCACAATGTGCATATTAACTAACTTATTTTGAACTAGACCAGGTGAGTAAAACTAACATATATCATTTCCAAAACAAAGAAATGAACTTGATATGTCATATTACTGAACATTTCCTATAAAGCAGCATGCCACTTGTCAACAATTCTTGTATTGACCACTCATTTGATGTCCTTAATAAAAATAAGCATTAATTTTATAGTTCTGGTAGGTCTTTCCAGTTTTTTTAAGGGGATTATATAATATCTGCTATGGATGAAAGCAATGGAGGTGAACATATGGAACAGAGCTGTGAAGAGGAGCAAACTTTTAATAGAAATTCATTAAAATCTAACATACTGGACTTCCTTTTAGACCAATTTGTTAATTATTAATACTATGTTTGATCAGTAAATCTTAATTAGGTACATCCATATACTGCAATGTCATGTTCTGATACATGTATTCAAAGTGGTATGATTAAACTGAGATAATTAAAATACCCATCACCTTCTTTACCTATCATTTCTTATGCTGAGATAGTTTTCTTATTTCGAAATATATGTTATTATTTTCTATAATCATCTTGCTGTGCAATAGATCTCAAAACCAACTCTTGACATTTGAATAACTAATCACAATTAGTAATAATTTGGGGGAATGAGAAATGAAAATAAATGCTAGAGTGCAATGGTTTGCGGATTGAACAGAAAGGAGAAATTGGAGGAAATAAGCAAACACATTTGGAGGGAAAAAAAACACAGCAAGGTAAGAGTGATTGTAGCTATAAAGGTAAATGTGTCCTATGGAGCCTTTTGGTTTGGTTTTTACTTTATAGGAAGTGGTAAAAATGTATGGATATGCAAATAAGAAGGATCTATTTGAGAGGGAGAGGTATATTACTCAAGACAAAGAATGTATAGTGATTATTTTAATGTTTCTGGAATAGAGGATAAGATTAAAAACATTGGACAGAGGGATTTTTCATGTAGGAGAGAGATTTCCTCTGTTATAAAGAAAGGAGACTGAGATGAAGACAGGTGTAGGTAAGTTGAGATGTTCAGTAGCTAATTCCTATAGGATAGTTTGTACTTTTTCTGTGAAGACTAAAACAGTCATACGCTGAGAAAAAAATGTGTTGAGTCAAGGACTAAAGTGTATTTATTTCAGATGTCCACTTTTGAACTGGATCTTTAAATTTAGGAGGTCTGATTTTTTAAAGTTTTTTATATATTCTAGATGTTAGACCTTTGTCTGAGGAACGGCTGCCAAAAAATTTTTCCTACTCTGTGGGTTGTCTCCCCACTCTGTTGGCGATTTGTTTTGCTAAGCAAAAATGGTTTCCCCCTCCCTAGTTCTCCTTCTCATTTGAATATTTTCTTTCCTTTTCACAATATCCATTATACATTTTTGTCTTTATTTACACTTATGGTTTCTTATACCAGAGAAACAATGTGATATATACTCATGTGTGTCTGGTTTATTTCACTTAAACATAGGTTCTCAAGGTGTATCCAATTACCTAGAAATCTTTCAAGTTTATTCTTTTTTATGGCAGAGTAGTACTTCATTGTAGAAAAAACCCACACCTTCTTTATCCATTCATCAGTTGCTGGGCACTTGTGTTGTTTCCAAGATTCGCCTATTACAAAATGTGTTGCTATAAGCATGGTTGTGTGTCTATCGCTGTGGTATGATGTTTTTAATTCTTCCAGGAAGATACCAAGAAGGGGAATAGCTGGATCAAATGGAACCTCTAGTTGTAGTTTTTTGAGGAATCTCCACACTGATTTCCACAGTGGTCGGACCAGCCTACACTCCCACCAACAGTGGAGGAGGGTTCCTTTTTCTCTACAGCCCCTCCAGCATTTGTTATTGGCTGGTTTCCTCATAATAGCTGTGCTTTCTGGAGTGAGATGGAATCTCCGTATTGCTTTAATTTTCATCTCTCCAATGACCAGTAAGGTTGAACACTTTTTCATATATTTATTTGCCATCTGTACATCTTCATCTGAGAAGTGTCTATTCATTTGAAAGGAAGGAAGGGAAAAGGAAAGAAAAGAAAGAGGAAAAAATGGGAAAATGTAAATAAAGCTGTTGTAAATAAGGAGGGGAAGGAGGAGTTGAAGTGAAGGGTGGGGAAGGGGAAAAAAGACCAAGATCTATCCTGTACAGGTACAGATTAACTATGATGAATGCAAGTGTTACATGTATCTAAAATGTACCGATAAATCTTCTTAGTTTAGAAAAAGGACTAAAGTGTAGGAGAATAATGAAAGTTTGAAACAAATAGTGCAATGTATTAGAGAGCAAGTTGTATATGAGCAAATAAGAGTTGCATGATGGCGTGAGTTTTACTATTTAAAATTGACATTAATGAATTTCATTTTAAAGATATACAGTGTTGTACGAATTTCTTCCGCAGTACCCAGAGAACACTAGTATACTAACTATTATTGGTATACTACTCAGATACTGGAGTGTATTTAGAGTGGATATTTTAGGAGAGAAAATCTAGTGAAAGATAGAGGGGCAAAGGCAAATAGTTTATTGACCAGAAAGATACTGAAAATGACAGGTCATAAAATCTAAGGTAGATGGAAAGATTAAAGAAAATGTGGGGCACATAATTGGGGAAAAATAAATGTCACAAAGCTGGGCACTTCAGTTTAAGGAATAGTCTTCTATATAAAATAATAAAAAAATTAAACTGGAAAGAGAAGATATTTTGGGTAGAGTGGAAGGTTTGAGTGACATTAAAGAGGCATACTGAATGATATTGGTGAAGTCTAATATGTGATGATGATTGTGGATGCCTGGTGAGGAATACAGGAACTTATCAGTGATGATATAGTTAATCTTAGTCAAGGCAGGCTGAAGTCCTGAGTATTGAAAGAGGTGTTCAGGAAGGCTTGGAAAGATTCAAATTTATTGAAAATAAGACAGAGAAATTTTATAAGAACTTCACCTAAAGTTTTTTTAATGTAGAATTTATTATTCAGTTATTGTGGAAGCAACAGATCAGAAGTTGACTAACATAGAAAAAACACTTTATTACACTCATAGATTCCCAAGAAGAACAAGCATACAATGTCATACATCCAACAAGAGAGGTACTTGAATAAGTGGAAGAGGAACAGGGAAAATGTAGCAAGAGTCATTACTGTGGTTGCCATGGGGATGTACGTGTGAGGCAGAGTAAGGTTTTGCTCTGAGGCATAGGTGCTGTCCTTAGCTATTTGCTGTAGGGCTTAGGATAATTATGGCAGTTGAAGAATAACTCGAAGTGCTAAAATTTGATAAGGAATGTGGCTGAGGCTATGAGCTCTGGATTGTTGATTTGTGTGTGAAAGATTTTTTTTTGGGGGGGGGGCATGAGTTATTTACTGTCTCCAGGAATTAGTTAATCCTTCAAGGTAGCAATCTCTTCAATATTTATGGGTTCCTAGATGTCACAGCTTCAAAATACAAAGAAAAGAGAGAGAGAGAAAGAAAGAGAATACAGAGGTGACGACAATTACTAGAATATGAGTAATTGCAAGAAGGAAGCTGTAGTAAAATATCATAGATTTTGAAGGAGCAAGTTTTTTTTGTTGTTGTTGGATTTTTTTTTTTTAATTTTGGGCCTGGGTACAGCACTTGTCTAGCATGCACAGATCCTTGGGTTTGATATCTAGAACTGGAAAAAAAAGCACCTCATGAATAGTCTGTAAAGTAGCACTAGGCAGTGACTAGATAATGAAACCCACAACTAAACCCTGAGATATACAGAGGAGAAATATGTGCAGAATAATCTCCATTTAAGAGGGATAAAAGAGGCAATGATGTTCTCAGTGAAAATGTTGTTTGCAGTTACAAATAACAGGTGAGGAAAATGCTCAGAGAAATAATTGAATCGAGAAGGATAGTGATTATACAGAAAAAAAGTCAGAGGGAACAATGCAAGGAAGTATTTGGTGAAAGGACCATGTGGTGGTTAATATGGTTTGTTAGTTTATTTGGCTCGAAAGCTGCCCCAGAAATCTGTAAAGCACATTTCTGGGTGGATCTCAGTGGATCATGGAGGCATAAGCTTGATGACTATATCTGGGCCACGGCCTCTTCTTCTTTGCCAATATTTCTCCCCCTCTGTTTCCTGGCTGATATGAACTAAGCATCTTTATTCCACTGCATCCTTCCAGCATGATGCTTCTCCCTTGGAGCCAGATGACCATGGACTGAATCCTCTGGAAACCTGAGCCAAATAAACATCTTCTTTAAATTATGAGTGTCATGTAATTTGTCCAGCAGTGGTAAAGCTGACCAATACAGAAAATTGGTACTAGAAAAGTAGAATTATTGCTGTGACTAAATTGACCATGTGCTTCAAAGGCCTTTGGATCTGGTCTGTGGGAGGAGTTTGGGATGGTGTGGAGACATAAGCATGAAAAGACCTAGAAGGTGCTAAACAGATGCTGATGGGTGGTTCTCTTTAGAGATCAGAAGAACAGAATGTTGAGAGGGATGTGTACAGTAAAGGGTAAGCTTATGAGATTTTATGTTGCAAACAAGGACTCTATGGGTAATTACACCAGAAGCCATTCATATTATATTGTGGCAAATAATGTCTACATTTTGTTCAAGTCCTGATATGAAAGGCTGAGTATAAGAGCAGTGGAGAAAATTGACCTCATGGAGAAAATTTCAAGGCAGCCCAATGTTCATGTTGTGACATAGGTACTACTAGCTGTTTATAGCCAGATATGTAGTGGGATTCAGGAGAAATAAAAAGCAGATCTGAAGTATTGGGAAAACACTTGAGGCTTGAAAAGTAAGAGATGTGAACTTAGGGGCCAAAGCAGTGTGATTGTTGAAGAAATTAGTGTAATGTCAGGTGAATTATCCAGAAAAATGTAAAAGAAATATTTATCCCCAAACTAAGGAGGAGAGAGTCCTAAGAACAACTTGGACAAATTCAGTTTGGTGAGTAAATGCATTTATTAGGACTTACTTACAGAGCAGTACATGAGTTGTGGGTTATGGCAACACCTGAACTGCCCATCTCCCTGTGCTAGAGTCCTGGTTTTATAGGGCACTAATTAAAACAGCAAAAACAGAGTCAAAAAAAAGAAAGGCCCTTGGGAAAAGTTCTACTGTATTTCCTTGCCATCCTTATCAGAAAATGCCAATCTCAGCAAGCAGTGTCTAGCCAATGTAGTGAATAGACTTGTGCTATCCATAGTCTGGCATATAGCCTCAGCACATGGTGAAGTCCCAGCTGGGGAGCTAAACAGGGTCCTACCAAAGGACAAAGTCACTTTGATAAGTGTTTAGAGGAGAATTCTCACTACATGCTGTTACAAAGAAACCAAGTACTCTGCTCACAGACAAGAAGAAACATGCTTTGTGAGCATCTCCAAAACCAGCAAGACCCCATCCATAATAGACTGAAGAGTACAAAAGTGCAGATGTTTAATTTGAGTAGGCGGCTCCTGGGCCCTCTACCCAAGAAGGGGAGGGGTCTCCAGATAATTCATTCCCCAGGATTTACTTTACCATGTTTAGTGAACCCGGCACTCAGAGTTTGCTGAACGCATGGGCTACATGGGCTGGCCAAGCTGATGGCACAACTTGGTATCATCCATATGATGCTGCGTTTTACTCTCAAAGCGAATATAAGACTTGCAGTCTCTGGGAGTATTCCACCCAGATTTCAAAGGAAGGCCTGGGAGGTTAAAAAAAAAATTGGCAGTTTTGGGGGACCGTACTGCTGGAGACATGAAGTGCAATAGAGACCAGAGTTAATTGGAGATGAGAGGAATGTGGAATATCTGCTGAGGAAAGCTACAGGCTATGAGTAATGTGGTCTGCAACTGCCATAGCCATACATGTGGGACCACACATGGCATTTGGAATTCATGTCTTACCAACGTGTGTCCAAGATGCTGAATAGGGAGTTAGAGGATTTAATATTTGCCCTGCTGGGTTTTGGTCTTTCTTTTGTCCTATTCTTTTCTATCCTGCTATTCCTCCCATTTGGAATGTGAATGTTTACCCTGTATCATTGGTGTTCGAAATATGTAATTTTTTTTATATATATTAAGGGTTATAGCCATTTGCTTTCAGAATTGTAAGAGACTTTGGACTTGGACTTTTGGTGAATTTTGGATCTGTTGAAATTTTGTGGAGGACATTAGTCAATTTTCACTTTTTAACTGGAAACTCATTATCTTAGGGAAAATTATGACTTTGTGTTCATTTGGAATTTAAGCATGGTTTAAAGGAGATATGTTTGAGTGTGAAGCTGACAAAAGATGGAAGGAGACAGCTAAATTGGATTGTCAACCTGATTGGCTTGAACGTCATCCAGGGAATCAGTAAATCACACTTCTGGATGTGTCTCTGTGCATCATGGAGGTATGACTTTGGGGACTATATCTGGTTTCTGGCCCCTCTTTTATGCTATTCCTCACCTGTCTCCTGGATGCCATTAAATGAGCAACTTTGTTCTACAATGTTCTGCCATGTTGCCCCTACCTTGTGGTCAGTCGACCAGAGAATGAATCCTCTAGAACTCTGAGAGAAATAAACCAGTTTGCCTTTAAACTGTGGGTGTCAGATACTTTGTCCAGCAATGGGACAGCTCAATGATGTGGTACAGAAGTATGAACATTGCTAGTACTGATGGCAAACCTCTTAGAGCTTTCAGTGATACAAACAGTCTGCTGCAACAGGCATGCCATAGACTCGCCAGCACTGGTATATAGGGACGAGAGTACAAGGAGGTATGACTGGTGTAGAGAAAAAATTAAAAATTTGAATATTTTCACTGTTAATACAATGACTTCAATGTTTTAAGAAACACCTAGCACAGTGGTCGCGAACCCCTGGGACAAATGCCGTAGCAGTCACACAGAGGCGTGAGCCAAGTCTCCCAGCATTGCCCCAGCAGTTTGGATCACAGTTTTTTTTTTGTTGTTGTTGTTGTTGTTGTTTGTTTGTTTGATTTTTCTTTTCTAACCTAAAACCTCAGTACTCAGGTCTAATGACAGTGTTGGCCCTCTGTGATAAATACTTGGGTTTTGGGTTGCAGTTTGGGCACTCGGTCTCTAAAAGTTTTGCCATCACTGAATCCTGCAGATCAGCGAAGCACAGTTTTGGGTGGCTGTGGATGATTGACACGTAGGCCATGACGGGTGAAGTCTCGCCCAGAATATGGGCAGAGCCAACTAATAAATTCGTAGCTTGGATGGAATAAAAAGGGAAAGAAGAAGGAAATGTTCCTGTTTTGAAGAGTTGCATTTTTCACCATCACCTTTGGACATTGTTCTCAGTTTCTTCAGCCTTGTAATGAAGACTTGCACCACTGACCCTCCAGTGAGCTTCCAGGCCATCACCCTTGGATTAGCACTGCATCCTTGAGTGCTGTAGCTCTGTTCCATATTCTTGGGTTGAGCTGTGGCTGAATCTTCCAGCTCTCCAGCATACAGACAGCCATTATGAATTCCCGTACCTCTGATGCTGCAAATGGCTATTATGAATTATCCTGATGCTGGTCCTATAACCCTACTTAATAATTTCCTTTGCATAATTATATATTCTTTAGTAATTCTGTTCCTCTTCACAGCCTGAATTAATACTGATGTTGGTACCAGTACTTGTTTTAAAGAAAAAAAAATTAAGTACAAGTTGTGGCAATCAGTTTAGTGGTTCCTCGATGTTGTGGTTTGGATCTAGAATGTCCTCAAAAAGCCTCATGTTCTCAGAGGCAGAGACTGAGGATGGTGTTTGGATTATAGGTTTACTGCAGCTGCACTGCTGTGAGGAGCAGGGGCCTGGTTACAGGCAGGTCACTGGGGGTTTGACCTGCAAGTACATATCATCTTTGCATTCTCCTTTCTCTGCTTCTTGATTACCATGACGTGATTAATTTTCATCTCCCAGACTGTTTCACCATGTTTTTTTCTGCTTGAATACCTGCCAACCACAATGGAAAACATAAGCCCAAATCAATCTCCCCTCATTTAAGTTGTTGCTGTATGGTATTTTGTCCCAGCAATAAGGAAAGTAACTAAGACATTGGAGTTGCCTCTCTAATTTTATGAAACCTAAAGTTGCCATGATTTCTCTTTCTGATAATGTACAGAGCACCATAGTCCATGATGTGAACTATTTAAAATAATACAAGATAGATCAATTTTATTATCCTAATTTGCTACTTGCGAGAAGCAAGGAATTCCTTGATTCTGTATATAATACTTTTGAATATTTTCAGAAGAGTAAGAAATATAATGATACTAGTTGTTTGCTTTTGCATCACTGAACAGATTACCAAAGGGAAAAAAATGAGCTCAAAGATTCAAATTTCTAGCTCCAGGCATACATAAACAATCTAAAGTTTTCTATGCCTGTCACAAAAGAAATAAAGTAAAATAATGAGTTCAAAGATTCAAATTCTCAGCTTTAGACACAAATAAATAGTCCAAAGATTTCTAAGTGTGTTCTGAAGCAGAATCGTCTCTCTTTTAGACACAGGGCTAAAATGCTGAAAACAAAACACAAGTCTCTATAATGCAATTAGCCAAATTACAGTCCAAGTTTTATACTCAATCATGAAGGGTATCTGCAGTTAAAAGTAAGGGCACTTATTGGGGGGAAAAAAAAAACAAACAATAAAAACCAAGATTACATAAATCGAAGTGGAGATATTTGAGGGGAATGTGACCAGGTTGGGGACAATGTACTCCTAAATTCTGATGGGATTATTTTGACAAAGGAAGAAGCTTTCCACAACCCTAAAGTTGGCGTATCCCCACCCCTACCCTTTGTGGGCTGGCTTCTCCACCTTCGTGTGGGGAAACTCATTCCAGGTTACTTGTGGAAACAGCGATGGCCTTCCCTTCCCCAATGCAGTTACCAAACAAGCCGATGCCAGTGCTCCTCAAAATACCCTCGCCACCTGCCTACGCCTCTAGGCCTATGGCCAGGCCAAATTTCTGAAAGTTTCTAGAGGTGAAGTAGAAGATCTGACTCATGAGGAGTTGTGCTGCACTATCAAAGAACTTATCGAGTTTTCTAATTCGTACCAGCAGAAGTCTGGGGAGCAGGTATGTGAATGTATTTTAAGGGTGTTGGATAATGGGGAAGAAAGCTAAATCTGGATGAGCCTGAACTTCTTTATATGGGCCAATTACATAGAGATTCTCAATGTAATGCTATCGTTCATATGTTAACAGGGCGTTAATCATTTATTGAGTTGGTTGATTGAAATATGGATCAAAAGATGTCCTACTACAGATGGGCCAGAGATGTTTCTTGGCTTACTGTTGTCAGGACTCAGGGAAATGGGAATGCTGCAGTGGACTTGAGGTTGAAAGTACCAGGAGGGTCCAAAATGTACCCCACACTGATATGTTAAGAAATAGAATTTTGTGGGGAGCATCAACATCTTTAAAGAGCTCTGTCACTGCTCTTCTTTTTGTGCCAGACTTTACAGTGGCAAATACACTCACACAATTGTGAAACTTAAATGTAGTAAGCATAATTGCATCCGGGAGTATCAGAGGCCAAGCAGAAACTCAACTACCAAAAGCAAGGTGTATGAGCTGAAAACAATGGACAGCATTGATGAAGCAATGATCAGACTGGTCTGACATATGTAGACCTATGACGTTGGCTAATTAATCACACTGTTCTCAGAAGTGAAATGGGAAACCTACTAAATTTTTACTGAATTTATATAAGCGGAAAAAGTTTAAGCCTAATGAACAAAAATCTAGCTCAAATCATGGCAACAGAGAATCACAATGCTTCAATCAATTCCAAGATTTGAATCCATTTTCAGACCCAGAATCTCTTAAGTAAAGGAAAGCTAGGTCCTCTTGAGGTAGGAACCTGCTGCACTACCAAAACCTTACACTGTCATTTTTTTTTTTTCTATTCTTTCTCAAAGGGAACTGTGGCCTTTTATCAGCGTAAGCACACATTGGGGAATATGAAATGAACAGACATTGTGGGGAGTTTTGGATGTTGGTTTTGAACTATCTCTGATTAGAGGAGATTCACAACCTCACTGTAGTCCTCTGGTAAGAACAGGGTCCCACAGGAGTCAGGTGATCAACTGTGTTTTAGCTGAGGTGCTTCTCGTAGTGGATCTAGCAGGTCTGTGAATACATCTTGTGATCATTTCCTGAGTTCAAGAATGTATATTTTGGAGCAATATTCTTAGCATTTGGTGGTACTCTTGTACTGGTTTCCTAACCTGGGGGATAAAGGCCATTATGGTAAGAAAGGCCAAATGAAAATCATTGGAATTGCATATATTTGATACAATAGTAAATCAAAAACAATACTACAACACTGGAGATACTACAGATTAGTGCCACCATAAAGGACTTGAAAGATGTAAGGGTTGCAGTCCCCATTATACCCCCATTTATCTCTCATATTTGGTCTGTGCAAAAGATGGATGGATTTTGGAGAACGGCAATGGATTGCTATAAGCTTAATCAAGTGGTGACACCAAATGAATATACCTGATGTTTTTTTCTTGCTTGAGCAGATTACCTCATCTCTTCATATCTAGTATGTAGCTACTTATTTGGGAAATGACTTTTTTCCCGTACCTAGACATAAGGTCCACCAAAAGCAATTAGCTTTCGGCTGACAAGGCCAGAGGTACGTATCTACTGTTTTATCTAAGGGTATATCAGCTCTCTAGCTTTTGTCCCAGCTAAGTCACAGGCATCTTGATCTTCTTTCTCTCCACAAGGTATTTCACTGGTCCATTACGTTGATGACATACTAAGTACACCAGGTGATCAAGAGGGGGCAATCTGTCTGGACTTGATGGTGAAGTATTTGCCTGTTAGAAGATGGGAAACATACCCAACTAAAATTTAAGGGTGTTCTACCTCAGTGAAGGTTCTAGTCTGGTATTATGGGCCCAAGAAATATTCCTTCCAAGGTGAAGGATAAGATGTTGAATCTAGTCCCTTCTGCAACCAAGAAAGAGGCAAAATGCCTAGTGGACCTATTTGGATTTTGGAGGCAACATATTCACAGTTGGGTGTGTCAATACAACTCATTTACTTAGTGATTTAGAAAGCTGCTAGTATTGAGCGGAGTCCAGAACAAGAAAAGGCTCTGCAATGGAGCCATGCTATTGTGCAAGTGCCTCTGCTACTCTGGCTTTATAATCCAGCTAGCCCAGTGGTAAGTGAAGAATCAGTGACAGATAGGGACACTGCTTGGAGCTTCTGGTAGGCCTTCATAGGTGAATCACCTAGAATTTTGGAGCAAGTCTCTACCTTCATCTGAAGACAACTATTCTTCCCTTGAGAAACATCTCCTGACCTGCTCCTGGGCTTTAGTGGAAACTGATTGCTTGAACCTGGAAGAGCAGGTTAACATTCAACTTGAGCTGCCCATCTTGAACCGGGTTCTATCTGACCCTTCAAAATCATAAATCTTGGTGTGCACAACAGAAGCCTATTATCTAATGAAAATAATATATACAATAGGGCCTGAGCAAGTCCTTAAGATACAAGTAAGTTATATAAAGAAGTGGCTCAAATGCCCATGACTCCTATTCCTGCTATACCTCCTTCTGTCTCCATGCATGTGCTTATGACCTCATGGGGTTTTGACAATTGACAGAGGAAGAAAAGACTAGGGCCTGGTAATAGACGGTTCTGAACATCATACAGACACCACCCTAAGTGGACAACTGTAACACTACAAGTAATTTCTAAAACATCTTCAAAAGAGAGTAGTGAGTGGAAATCTTCACAGTGGACAGAATTTTGAGTAGTTCACATGGTTGTACATTTTGTTTGGAAGAAAAATTAAACAGATATGTGAATATATACTTATTAATAGGCTTATGGGCTATAGCCAGTGGTCTGGCCTTATGGTCAAGGAATTAGAAGTAACGTGACTGGAGAATAGCTGACAAAATTATTTGGGGAACAGATATGTGGAGAGAGCTCTCCACATGTGTGAATGATATGAAGATATTTGTGTCCTATGTAAATACTTACCAAAATGTTACCTCAGCAGAAGAGGAATTTAATAATTAAGTGGATAGAGCGAACCATTCTGTCAACCTCTTTTCTGAGCCACCCTTGTTATTGACCAACAGGCTCATGAAAAAGTGGGCCTGGTAGCAGGGATAGCGGTAATGTGTGAGTTCCGCAACATGGATTTCCACCCACCAAGGTTAACCTGGCTAGAGTCATTGTTGCATGCAAAGACCAAACTCAGTCCCCAGTGAGGCACAATTCCCTGGGGTTATCAATCTGTGAACTCATGGCAGGTTGATAGATTGGTTCACTTCCACATGGAAAAGTCAGCATTTTGTCCTTACTGGAATCAGTACTTACTCCATGTTTGCTTTTGCCTTCCTTGTACATAAGCTTCCTCTAAAACTACCATCTATGGATTTACAGAATGTTTCATCCACAGTCATGACATTCAAAACAGCATTGCTTCTGACCAAAGAATGCACTTTACAGGCAAAGAAATGTGGCAATGTACTCATACTCATGGAATTCTCTAGTTTTACCATGTTCTCCACCATCCACAAGCAGATTAATTGCTAAAAATGTGGAATACACCTTCGAATATGTAATTCCAGTGTCAGGTAGGTAGCAGTGCTGCGCAAGGCTAGGGCATAATTCTCCAGAAGGCCATGTATACCCTGAGTCAGTGTACAGCATGTTTCCTCCATAGCTAGAATTCACAGATTCAAGGATCAAGGGGTGGGAATTAGGACGATACCACTCATCATTACTACTATTGATGCACTAGAAAAATATTTGCTTGTGTTCCCATGGCCATATGATCTACTGGCCAAGAAGTCTTAGTTCCAGAGGGATAAAAGCTTGCACCGGGAGATGCAAAAATTATTCCATTAAACTGGAAGCTAAAGCTTCTGCTTGGTTCTTTTGGGATCTTCATGCCTCTGAGTCAAGAAGCTAAACAAAAGGAGGTGTATTGGCAGAGGTAACTGATGCATCCTACCAAGGGGAAATTGGAGTACTACTCCACAGTGGAGGTGAGGAAACATATTCAGAGTGCTGGAGAGCCCTTAGGGTGTCTCTTAGTATCATCATGCCCTGTAATTAATGTCAATGGGAAAGTACAACAAACCAATCAAGCCAGAATAACAAAAGATCCAGAACCTTCAGGAATGAAAGTATGAGTCTTCACAGCAGGTAAGAAAATGAAGAGCTACTTGGGTCTCTGCTGAATGCTAAGGAAATACAGAAAGTTAACAGAAGAAGACACTATAAATACGAACTCTGTCCATGCGACCAGATACGGAAGTAAGAATTGTAATTGTAATGAGTGTTTCTTTCCTATTTTGTTAATATGCTTGTCCATATGTGCACATATGTTCTACAGATGTGTTTTTTTCTTTCTTCATAACATGAGGTAGATTGACTTAATTTTAGTACTTAAGTGTCATTAAATCTACATTATAATATTTAAGTTGTGGACTGTAAGGAGAAGAATAAGCATCACCTGAAGAAAAACTGTTTTCTCTTATGGCAAGGAAATTAGAGCATTTCCATTTTAATGCAGGATAATCGTGTCACATTAGGCACAATTATTAATTTGCTATTATATTTGGAGATTAAGTATGGTTCAAGAAAATGAGTATGGCTTGTGACATTTAGTCATCATATGTCTATTTGGGTGAAGTAAGAAGTACCTAGTGGAGTGGTAAAGCATTGCTCTGGGTGTGTCTGTGAATGACATGACATGTAGGCCAGCAAACTGAGTGGAGAATTTCTACCCAGCATATGGATGGCTTGTAGACTGGATGGAATGCAAATGGAAAGAAGGGAGTATTTCCGTTTTTGAATAGCTCTAGTCTTCACCATCACCTTCAAATTTTGGTCTCTAACTTCTTCAACCTTCCAAATGCAGGCTCAAATGGGTGACCCTTCAGTGAACATTCAGGCCATCGACCTTGGGCTGGAGCAGCATCCTTAATCTCTCTTGTTCTGTGGCTCCCATCTTCTAGGGCTGAGCACCTACCTACTGGATGTGCCGACTCTCCAGTGTCCACAAGGCCATTGTGGATTCCACTGCTCTGATCCTGTAAGCCTACCTAATAAATCTCCTTGCCTAATTATACATGTATTTCCTACTGACTCTGTCTCTGTTTTACTAGTGAACTGTAAGTAACAGAGACATTGGAAGATAGAAATTGTTATATGAGGAATTTTGTGGTTACATTCTTTGCATTTACTGAGTAAAACTGTGATTAGAAAAAGAGCACCACTGAATGAGGAGATCAAGTAACTCAAATGTCCTTCATCAAAGGTGATGAAGTCATGTAAGGTGATGTGAAAGCTTCCAGGATTGAAAGATTTACTAAGGTTTTCAATAGGTCAAAGTGTGGAATATGCCTGAGACAATAGCTGTCTAGTATGTAGTATTTCAAGAATAATGAAATATACAAATGAAAATTAAATATATTTTCAGAATTAAAAATTTTTAGTAAAGCATGCTTTCTGAGACATCTTGTTACATGTAGTTTGGATAGTTTTTACACTTTGGTACCTTTGTCATATAGAAATTTACAATTCTTTGTATATTTGCATGTCAGTTCAATCACTGGCACTTGGGAAATAAAGTTCTAATTTTAAACTCTAAAGTAGAAACAACCCACTTTAGTGACACATAGAAAGAGCTGAACTTAATCTTTAAAAAATGCTATTGATTTTTTGTATGCCAGTCCCAAATTGGTAATTGCTAAGAACAGTCCTTTGGCAGCAAAAGCACAGCAGTGTCAGAAATAGAAATAGAAAGGGACAAAAATTCTTAAAAATGACAACATCCTGTGATACAACAAATTCACTGCAAAAAGCAGAAAGATAACTCCTCCATTCTTTATTTTAACAAGTCCTGAGATCAGTAATAGAAGCCTTCATTATCTACAAAAAATTCTAAAACCTCCTTTTTTTTTGCAATAAAAATGGTCTTGGTTTAATGTAAGGGAAACTATAGAACACTTCCCTGAAAATAGTGTCTTTTTTACCACAAAAACTAAAAGGCGTGAATAAGGATGGAGAGAGAGAGAGAAGAGAAGGACAAGGGAGAAGGAGGGGGAGAAGAAGGGGGGGAGAGAGAGAAAGACTCACTAATCAAAGTGCCTTAATAGAGTACAAAGAGGAGAATGTTATAAAATGTTTGGTTACAACAGAAACAATTTAAGGTGAAAAACAAGTTCCCAAAATTAGTAGGAGAATTTTTAGAATAGAATATACTTTGTAGGGACACTAAAAGACAAGTTAAGAAAAGAAGAAAAATAGTGACTGTAATTGAGATAATAATAATCCCTAGGCTTGCATTTAAAAGGTCAGTCTCCCCTAGCTATTGTAAATTGTGCCACAATATGGATGGGTAAGCAGATCTCACCATCATAGGCTTTATTTAATTATTTTGAGAATGTGACAAGTGGTATGGCTGAATCAAATGGTATGTCTATTTTTAGGGTTTTTTTTTTTTGAGGAATTTCCATAGTGATTGTACTAGTGTACATTCCAAGCATAAGAGCTAATTGTGTTTTGTTTTCTTGATTATACCCTTTTAACTGGGGTAAGTTGGAATCTCAGTGTACTTTTCATTTGCATTTCCTGAAGTTGAATAGTTTTTCATATTTCAGGTATTATTTGCCATTTCCATTTAAATCTATAGTATTATTATGGAATAAAAAAGAAAGATTCTCTGAGTTAGGAAGACAGTAACTTTATTTTTTTTTATTTTTTATTTTCTTACCATGAGCATGTATTGGTACATTGTATACATAATGGTCACATTCATCATGGTTATTTTGTACCTGTAGCTGATGTATCTTGGTTTTCTCCCCTCTTCCCCACACCTCCCTTCTGCTCCCCTCTTCCCTATTTACAGCAGGTTTATTTATATTTTACCATTTTTTTCCTTTCCTCTTTCTTTCCTTGTTCCCTTCTTTCTTTTCCCCTCCCCCCTTTCTAGTCCTCTTCTCTTTTGAATATTATCTTCCTTTTATATACTATCTATTACACCTCTTTGTCCTTATTTACACTTATGGCTTCTCATATCAGAGAAACAATTTAATGCATACTCATGAGTGTCTGATTTATTTCACTTAAGAGTATGTTCTCAGGGTACATCCATTTACCTACAAATGTCTCTAGCTTATCCTTTTTTGTGGCTGTGTAGTACTCCATTGTGTAGAAAAACCACATCTTCTTTAGCCATTCCTTAGTTGTTGGGCATTTAGGTTGTGTCCAAGACCTAGCTATTACAAACTGTGTTGCTATAAACATGTTTGTGCATATATCACTGTGGTATAATGATTTTAATTCTTCTGGGAAGATGCCCAGTAGAGGAATAGCTGGATCAAATGGAACCTCTAGTTGTAGTTTCTTGAGGAATCGCCATACTGATTTCCACAGTGGCTGGACTAATCTACGTTCCCACCAACAGTGGAGGAGGGTTTTTTTTTTTTCCCCACAGCCCCTCCAACATTTGTTATTGGTTGAACTTTTCATAATCACTGTTGTTTCTGGAGTGAAATGGAATCTCAATGTTGTTTTGATTTGCATCTCTCGAATAACTAGTGATGTTGAACACTTTTTCGTGTATTTACTTGCCATTTTTATTTCTTCATTTGAGAAATGTTTATTAATTTCAGATGTCCATTTTTGGATTAGGTCTTTGAATTTGGGAGGTTTGATGTTTTGGGTTCTTAGTATACTCTAGATATCAGACCTTTGTCTGAGGGACAGCTGGCAAATATTTTTTCCCATTCTGTGCGTTTTCACCCTTTATTGGTGATTTCTTTTGCTATACAAAAGCCTTTTAACAGCATGTGGTCCCAAGAACTGATTCTTTGTATTATTTCCTGTACAGTCTGGCTTCTGTTTGTAATTTTTTTTTTCCTACTCCTATGTCTTCGAGAGTTCATCTTATTTTATTCTCCAGTAGATTTAGTGTTTCTATTTTAATGTTTAGATCTTTGACCCACTTCTATTTTAGTTTAGTACGTTGTGAGAGAACTATATCTAGTTTTAATTTTCAGAAGCAAGCAATACCCTGATACTAAAACCAGAAAAGTATCCAACTGAAAAAGAGAACTACAGGCCAATTTCCCTAATGAACATAGATGCAGAAATTCTAAACAAGATACTGGCAAACTGAATGCAACAAATTCTCAAGAAGATTTTGCACTATGACCAAGTAGGATTCATCCCAGGGACGTGGGGATGGTTCAACATATGCAAATCAATATATGTAACACAACGTATCAACAAAGTCAAAGGTAAAAATCACATGATCATCTCAATAGATGCAGAAAAAGTGTTTGATAAAATCCAACACCTATTCATGATAAAAAACACTACAGAAATTAGGAATAGACGGTCTATATCTAAATCTGATAAAGGCCATCTCTGACAAACCCATGGCCAACATCACACTAAACAGTTAGAAACTGGAAGCTTTCACACTAAAATCTGAAAGAAGACAAGGATGCCCACTATCACCACTATTACTCAATATAGTTCTAGAAACATAAGCCAGAGCAATTAGACAAGAGAAATAAATAAAAGGAATAAAGATAGGAAAGGAAGAACTTATATTATCAATATTTGCGGATGACATGATACTCTACATAGAAGACACCAAAAATTCCACCAAAATCTTCTAGATTTAAAACTAAATTCAGTTGCAAACTAGATACAAAGTCAACACCCAAAAGTCAATAGCATTCCTATATACAAATAACTCACTGAGAAAGAAATAACAGAATATATAGCTTTCACAATCGCATCAAAAAAGGAAATACTTAGGAATTTATCTAACAAAGGAAGTAAAAGATCTTCACAATGAAAACTATAATTCTCTAAAAAAGGAAATTGAAAGGGATATCAGAAAATGGAAAGATATACTGTGTTCCTGGGTAGGAAGAACCAACATAGTGAAAAATGCCATACTTCCTAAAATACTATAAAGATTTAATGCAATTCCAATCAAAATACCATTAACATACTTCACAGAACTAGAAAGGAGAAATCATGAAATTCATCTGGAACCAGAAGAGACCAAGAATAGCAAAAAATAAAATAAAATAAAATAATCCTGGGCAACAGGAGCAAGGTAGGGAGCATCACAATCCCTGACTTGAAACTATACTATAAAGCTATGGTGATAAAAACAGCATGGTACTGGCAGAAAGACAGACCCGAGGACCAATGGAACAGAATAGAAGGCACAGAAACAACTCCAAACACACTCAAATACCTCACCTTTGACAAAGGAGCCAAACACCCTCACTGGGAGAAAGATAGTCTCTTTAACAAATGGTGCTGGAAAAATTGGCTTGTCACATGCCAGTAACTTTACTATAGTATAGTATACTATAGTAAACAGTGTTAATAAATATCTAATAAGAATATGTTCAAAAATAAGCATATACATAAAAATTAGATCTCTAGTTTTTTGAAGATTATGTTTCTCTCTCAGCATCTTTTAAAAAATCTAAAAACAAAATATTTAGATGTGGTTTTATATGTTTGTTATAGAAAGTCCCCATTAGCTTCTTTATCAGATAAGTTTTTACCACTAACCAATAAGTGAATCTTGTTTTTTGTATTTAGGCTGCGATGAGAAGATCTGATCAGAGTATGATTTGGAGGGGCAGGGAGGTGCAGAGTGTCCTGAGAGGACAAAACACAGAGCTTCATCTGAATTTCAGATAATAACAAAAGCTATTGTACAGAACTAAATATTATTGATTGACTATGTAGAATTCAAATTTATATTGGTGTTCTGTATTTTCACTTGCCAAATTTGGCAATCTTAGCCATGGGATAAAGTAAATGAAGAACCTTAACTGATTTTAAATATGAGAGTGTAGAGCCGCTTTGACCCCAAGTGAAGAGAAATGACATCTGCTGACTCACTTTTTCCACATAAAAATCAGTTACAATGGACAGAGACTCATTTTTAATGGTGTAATTTTACATTTGTTCATGCAATTACATGATACATTTACTCTGCCAATGATACAGTTCATAGAATAGTATGGTACATTAATCATATGGTATTTATGATATTATGGCTATTTTTATCAAAAATTAATTCTATAATAAAGTTTAATTTGGGGAGCCAAAATATTATACCAGACCAAATGGAAATTTGCAGCCTCTAATTACATTGTAGAGTTTGCAGAAATTTTCATCAAGATCTGTTCTTTGTTAAATTTGTTGTTAATTAATCGCTTCCAGTACTTTGCTGAAATACCTCGTATCTTCAGCGTAGCTTTATCTCTGCCCAGGTACTCTGAATTGAATAGTATATTCATACATTTCTTAATATTTATCACCCCCAAAATGTTCTTCTACCTTCCTTTCAGACTTTACATTTCTTAATTTAACACTCAGTTAAATAATAATTCCATATATCTTTATTTCTATGTCTTTGATTCTGGATCCCTTTTTCTATTTTGCATTTATCTGGTTGAATTTCCTTGAATTTCGCTGATAGAATTTATTGTATTTTCAATTCTGAAATAAAATAATTATTCACCAGTTTTTCTTGATTATTTCAAATCAAAATAGGCTGTTAGTGTACCTACTGTGGAAATATCTATATTCAGATGTTTTATTTTCCTTTTACATGGGAAAAATAAAAGATTTTTCAAGTGTAATTAGTTTTGCTAAAGGAACTTGTATAGCATAAAGTACTTTCTGCCGCACTAATTAACTATAATAGTTTATGCTTTTCATTTATAGCCAGAAGGCTACCTTTCCCGAAAAACTCGGCCCCAACCCACCGCAGTGCCCAGGACTCTGGAACAAAATCCTCAGAGCTAAATGGTATTACACTATTACTGACTAATCACCCAGTTATTACTCTCAACTGTGGAGAAATCACAAATTATAACAAAAGAGGAAAGATTTAAAAAAATAAAATTCAGGCCACTTGTTTTCTAGTTAGATCAAGGTGTAAAAGACATGTAGGTTTCCAGGATAGTACCTAAAATACCATTGTACCTAATCTGTGTCTTAAGGCCAATGAATTCAATGCTTTGCCTACAATAATGTGCAATATTAAATGTCGGGAACTGTTTCAGTCACGTGGGACATAATTTAGGATTCTACCTTTCTAACAAACTTCTGGGTGATGCTACAGAAGGAAGGGTCTGAATCAGCATTGCCCAGTGGGAGTGAAATGCAAAATGAGATAAATGTTCAGGTAGGCATAATACAAAAGGAACGAAAACCAAGGATGTTTAATCTTACTGTATTTTATCTAGCTTAATATATTCAAAATGCTTTCATTCTTCCATGTAATCTATATAAAATATTAATAAGATAGTGTACCCTTCTTTTACTTTCATATTAAGTTTCTGAACAGAAACGAGAACAATTAAGAGTGATGAACACTGTGGTACGATGTTTTTAATTCTTCTGGGAAGATACCCAGCAGAGTACTAGCTGGGTCAAATGGAACCTCTAGTTGTAGTTTTCTGAGGAATCTCTACACTGATTTCCACAGTGGTTGGACCAGTCTACATTACAGAATAACTATGATGAATGTGATCATTATGTGTACAATGTACCAATACATGTTCTTGGTTAAAAAAAAAAATAAATAAAAAATAAAATTTAATAAAAAGAGTGATGAACAGTCTACAGAATGAGTTAAAATTTTTGTGAGCTACACTTATGACATAAGATTAATAATCAGAATATATAAAGAACTCAAACTCAATACAAAAGACATATAACTCAATAAATAAATGGAAAAACGAACCAAATACACACTTCTCAAAAGGAGAAGTAGAAATGGTTAAACTTGTAGGAAAAAATGTTCGATATCTTTTGCCATCAAGGGTATGCAAGTCAAGACTGCATTGAGTTGCCCTCTCATCCCAGCCAGAACACAATAAAGTCTTTATTTATACTCATGGTTTCTCATACCAGAGGAAAAATGTGGTATGTATTCATGTGTCTCTAGTTTATTCCACATAAGAGTATATTATCAAGGCATATTCATTTACCTAGGAATGTTTCAAGTTTATCCTTTTTATGACAGAGTAGTACTCCATTGTATAAAGAAACAACATCCTCATGTACAGGTACAAATTAACTGTGATGAATGCGATTGTTATGTATATCTAAAATGTGCCAATAAAATAAACTAGGGAAGCAACACCACTCACAATTGCATAAAAAAATGAAATATTTAGGAATCAATCCAACAAAGCAAGTAAAAGATCTTTAAATTGAAAACTACAGTACTCTAAAAAAGGAAATTGAAAGGGATTTCAGACAATGGAAAGATACCCCGTGTTCTTGAGTAGGAAGAATCAACAGAGTGAAAATAGTCATACTTCCTAAATTATTATACAGACTTAATGCAATTGCAATCAAAATACCAGTAGCATACCTCACAGAAATAGAGAAAGCAATCATGAAATTCATCTGGAACCAAAAGAGATCAAGAATAGCAAAAACAATCCTGGGCAACAGGGGCAAGGCAAGGAGCATCACAATCCCTCACCTGAAATTATGCTATAGAGCTACTGTGATAAGAACAGCATGGTACTGGCACGAAGACAGTCCTGAAGATCAATGGGACACGTTAGAAGATGCAGAAACAACCCCTCAAACACCAAAATACATTTTCAACAAAAGAGCCAGCACTCTCACTGGAATAAAGACAGTCTCTTTAATAAATGGTGCTGGAAAATTAGCTTGCCATATGCAAAAACTAAAACTAGATACATGTCTCGCACCATGTACTAAACTCAAATTGGAGTGGATCAGAGATGTAAACATTGAAGCAGAAACACTAAATTTACTGGAGAATAGAATAGGAAGAACTCTTGAAGACATAGGGGTAGGGAAAAATTTATGATCAGAACCCAGACTGCACAAGAAACAACACAAAGAATCAGTGCTTGGGACCACATGCTATTAAAAGGCTTTTGCACAGCAAAATAAATCACCAATAGAGTAGGGCGAAAACCCACAGACTGGGAAAAAATATTTGCTAGCTATCCATCAGACAAAGGTCTAACATCTAGAATATACAAAGAACTCAAAAAAATCAACCCCCCAAATTTAAAGACTCAATCCAAAAATGGGCATCTGAAATGAATAAACATTTCTCAGATGAAGAAATAAAAATGGCAAATAAATATATGAAAAAATGTTCAACATCATTGGTCATTCGAGAGATGCAGATCAAAACAACGCTAAGATACCATCTCACTCCAGAAAGAATAGCTATTATCAAGAAATCAACCAATAACAAGTGCTGGCGGGGCTGCG